>JAUEKY010085504.1:4691-17070 GCA_031833965.1 Scyllaea pelagica
AAAAAAAAAAAAAAGGAAGAAATTGATAAATAAATAAATGAATGAATAAACAAATAGAAAAAAAAGAATAATGATAATAACAATGATAACAATAGTAAACATGACAATAATGATAATACTAAAGCTAGAAAAAGGCTAGACAAACTGATTAGGATATGATCAAAATGACCTGTTCCTCTGGTAAAAACATCATTCTATTGATGAGTGGAATAGCAAATCAAAAGGAATGAGAAAATGATTAAAAGACAAATCACATCCTCTAATACACACAATTACAGAAAAGCAAAAGGAGTGGTCGTTTTTTTCATTTAAAACAAGGAAAAAGCGCTACTTCAATTCTTTTTTTTTTCTATTTGCTGTAAGGAATTTCTGTCTCAAGTTATAGCCTCTGTGTGTGTGTGTGTGTGTGTGTGTGTGTGTGTGTGTGTGTGTGTGTGTTTGTGTGTGTATGTGTGTTTGTGAGTGTGTGTATGTGTGTGTGTGCACATGTATTATATAAATATAGATGTGTGTGGGTGTGTGGCTGTTGCGGAGGGGGTCCATTTGAAAGTATAATACTGAATTATCTATGTATGAAGTAACTTGTTTATCTTACTTATAACACATTATCATGTAAATACATGATATATTGCCTAGTTATGATATCAATATCTAATATCCATGCTATATTCATTCATGTAAGCAGTACTAATGTAACACAATAATTTCCTCTTCAGGGTATTAATGAAGTTTATCTTATCTTATTTTAAGATGAACATAGGGCCTAATGTTATTGGATGTGTCAGTTTAATGTGAGCATCAAAAGTTTCCTAAAACTTTATAGTGCCATATAAATGCTCAGTTGTTGCACACAAAAAGAAAAAAAAAATCGGTAGAGACGACATTTTCCTATCAGATTCAACTATCTAGCATTTTTTTTCATAGTTTTTAAAACAGAATAGCATTTATATCAATAAAGAATTGCCAGTCAAAAATGTTGGCATAAGTTCATAGGTTTCATAAAAAGCATTTCTTGTAATGAAAAGAGTAAATATACAAAAACAAAAGTCCCAAAGGCTATTAAGAAATAAAAAAGGCACACTGGCCTTAAGAATCACAAACTCTTCTTGAAGAGTGAACCTGAATTTCTTTATTACCTGGCTCATTTTTTAAAACTTGAAAAAGGTGTATTATTGACTAAAAGCATAAGTGTTATGATGATGATTTTAATATCATGATATAATCATTATGATAAAAACCTACCCAGAGGAAGACTTGCAAAGTATTCTCCCCCTTGGTCCTTGGATCTCCGCACAGATGGTGGACCATTAGGATGATTCTGAGCAGGAAATGGAGAATTAAAAACAACTTGTGCAGTATGTTTCTTGAGAATTATTTGCAATGTTTGATATATCATCGTAATTATATTTAGAATAATCAGTTCTTGCTGAGTACCATTTTCTTCAAGACAACTTTTACAAATATCTGGTGATCTTGGCTTGGACATGCTATTCTTCAAATCAGTTTACCAAAGCTAAAGCATGTGATCTTAACTCCTTTAAAATCAAGCTTTAAGCTTTTTAGAAGCAAATCAAAGTATTGCTGTGGTCTTTAAATGTCTAATCATCTACATTGGTTACAAAAAAAGCAATATAGAGGGGAGAGAAAAAGGCTTTGACTATATATAACATCATGCTATACTCTTGTAGGTGGAGGTCACAGTACTGAGTTCAATGGCTTATGATGACGATGTTAAATAAATGACTGTAATGATAAATATAAAGGATGAAAACAAGAATGAAATAAAGTTATAGAGCAGGATATCAAGACTGCTTATTTCTGCATGTGCAAACTCTAAAGGGGTTTTCAAACAAAGAAAACTAAGAAGGTGAGGAGTGTGTTGTTTCAAAATGAATAAAAAGGGCTCTCTCTTTGTGTGTGTGTGCTTGTATGTTAGCCAAAGAAAACAAAATAATCTCATTAAGGAAGTAGGGCCTACAAAAAAAAAAGAGTTGTAAATCATCTGAATAGTGCATAAAAAACACTGCAGTAAAAGTGCACCATTCAATCACTTTTCAAGTCTCCTTCTAACTATCAAATGCAATAGCCTGAATCAAAGACAATTTCATATGATGAAATTGATTTGTAATGAAAACAAAATCAAGCAAAAGAAAAAAAAAGAACACCTATAAGCCCTTTCTATCTGATATTAACAGTTTCCATTCAAAAACACAAATAAAAAAAAAGAAAAAAAAGGATAAACACCCTGTTCCTAACATCAGAAATATATTATCCTTATTGTCCTATCTTCTGATTGTTACCTGTTTAGGCTTGTCATCATTCTTAGTTTGTTTATCCTTGATATCCTCCTTCAGTAAGCAGGAATAAGGTTGATTAAGATATGGTTGATAAGAATAATTAATAACATTATTAATAAAGTTAATTGAGAAGAAATCTTATGTCATTAGATAACAGTCATCAACACTCTTTTTGGACACTATTGCTGAGAGACTGAAGCCAAACATTCAACAGCTGATGTCAAGGTTATGTTTGGTGATAGACTGCTCAGAGACCATCCTCCTCATATCCAAAGTTTTCAGCTTTATCTGTCCAGTGCAATTTTCTGCAATGCTTTCCAGGTGTATCCTCTTGCACATTATTCTCCACATATTTCCAAATCTGTCTTGGCCTTGTTCTTAATCAAGTTCCCTGCAGATTCGATTCCATAAGTTGTATTGCTGCTTCATTCCAGAGATTGTCAGACTCCAATTCACCTTGTGACCCCATCTGATCCTCTGGTGGTTTCTGTCTACAGGTTTTAGATTCTCATTGCATCCTGCTATTCGATTTTGAGGATTCTCAATTTCCATTTGTTGAAAAGATAGAGTCTTTCTGGGTAGCTTGAGATGTAGAAATTCATGTTTTTTAACCACAAATTGGGCTGATTTTAGAGAGAAATACTGGAACTTTTAAAAACATTTCTTCAGGAGAAGGAAACCATAAATCTTTATATCAGATCTTTCCATGATTCCCATGCCTAATTAAGACTCAAAGAAAACCACAAATGTGAAACAAAGACTGCAGTGGACAACCTTATAAGAATAGCAGCTTTCCTAAGACTGTACAATGATGAAAAAAAAACATTTACAGAAATGCTAGTATCATTCATAACATTCTGATTGATTTAAGAAATATAAAGAGGATGTATTTTCAAAATAGGAATACATGAATATTTTTTTTTTGGAATTATAACGAAAGAAGCAATTAATATGTTTCCCTAAGCTAGGGAAGGATTCATACATGAATGCAAGCCCATTGTAGATTTAACTTGCAGAAACAGATCATGTTAGCTAAAAGAGAGGATGGGGTAAATAGTGAAACCAAATTTCTTAAAATGCAATAATCACAATTCATCTGGTATAGGAAAAATCACATTAACACCAGACCTTTTCCACTGGTGTCACAAGCTTATTTTTATTCTGATGCAACAGCATGCAGTTGGAAAAATAGTATTCTTTCACCTCTATTTTACTGAATTATATCATACCTTCATGAATAAAACAATTTGAATAACAATAGCAGGGCTTATATCCCTTTAAAAATACTATACTTTTAAAAAGGTAAATGAAAACCCAATCCGTTTCATTCAGAGAGTAAGAAGGTCAAAATTTAGATTTTTACCTTTGAAAAAGTATCAAACTCCTGCAGGCGTGAAAGCTTGCATCAAAAACATGTAGAAAGAACTTATTTCACACAGTTTTTCTCAAAGCAAGCTATGCAACTAAAAAAACGCATGCAGTGTATAGTGCACTAGCCAATATAAGAAACTTTTAAGTATAGTGTTTAGAACTTAATATAAATTAGAAGATGCCAGATGGAGTAAAATAAGATTGATTCAAAGTTGTTTACATTTTAAAGTAAAAGAATGTGAAATAATTCATTATTTAAGAGTAAGTAGTAATGGTAGTTCATAAAAGGATATGGTTATCATTGTAATGGCAAAATCCAGTAAAAGTAACATAAATCAAACTTATGTTAAAGAAAATGTGGTCAATTTTCAGTTTTTATTTAAGTTAGTTAAAGTGCATAATTTAGTTTCACACAGAAATAATTTTCCCCGTTCCCATGTTGTACTTCTATAGAGGCTTTGAAATAAAGATTCCCACAGAAATAAAAAAATATCTCTGATTAAATAAATCACTAAGCCGTAGCATAAAATGTGCAATCTGTTTAATTTGCTTTGAAAACTAATACTAAAAGATAGAAAATAAATAATAGATGTAAACAAATAGATTCTCTGATACACAAATTGCAATGAACTACTGAAGCAACAGTTTACATAACACAGTATATAAGGGGTAAAAATAAGGTAGGGCAAAAATCATCAAAAAGCTTTACATTGAGGGTGTTAAATTCCATAAGCGAGTGAAGAATAAGAACCTAAAGGTCAAGAATAATTCTTGAAATGACACAAACATGTCTTATAGAATTTTGAACATCTGCAAATCATTACTAAAAAGGGCAACGGAGTCAGGGAAAAAAGATGATAAAAACTAATCATCATCAGGTAGGAAAAACCATTTTAAAGGAAGAATTTTTCAGCTACCAATATCAAGATGGCAATAAAGATGATTTGATATAAAACACAGGACATAGCAGCAACAACAGTCATTTAATTTTATACCAGTAACAACAAAAGGGTATCACAATACTTTTTTTCTAACTTGTTTGAAAACCTTAATAATCTTGCATGATCATTCTAAATTGAATCCATGAAAAGAAAAAGAGTTAAGTTTATAAAACAGTTAAAAGTGTATGTGTAGATTTTCAACTGGATTGCAATCCTCTTTAATCAAGATTTCCAAAAGAACAGTTTCACACATTCCTAAGTTGGGTACAGGGGAGAGAGACCATTCAAATAAGATCACAATTTGAATGACACTGCATTGTATATTACCAAGTAGTCATAATATCTGTGAGAATAAGGATGCCAATAGTTGTAGCGTCTGTCATAGTTTGGATGTCTGTCATAATATGGATAATGAGGGCTTCTCCAATTCAGCCAGTGTGGGTCATCCAGAAGCCCATTGGCTGGCGTATTGTAGATTCGTTCACGTTTGTAAGCTGCTTTCCTAGAACCCACAGCAAAAGTCAATGAAGAATTTATGAGATACAAAGTCAATCTTTCAGCAGTATCCCCTTATCGATGGCACAGTCATGATTTTCAAACTAGTTCTGATATTTCTACTGACTTCTTCTTGAACTTCAATTATCCATACACCCACAAAAAAAAGAGAAATAACTGGAACCAAAATTGAAATAAGACACAAGGTACAACAGGATTTACAAAAGTATTCTTGATTGATATTCTACCTTAATATTAATAAATAATCTACCAATCGGATACTGCCACAACATTCAAATTTGCATATGAAATATGAAACATAGCACAATAGGTTTCTTATAAGAAGAAACAGCATAATCTAACAGAGGCCATTTGAAGAGGGAGAAATAAAGTAAAATGAACGAAATAACCCAAAATCACCAACTAGAACAACATTGATGCTTAAATTCTCTAGAAACTTTGGAGCTTTTACAGAAAAAATGTCTGCCACAATGGATTATAAGGACCACAATCGTTCGTTCCATATCAAGAACAAATGAGACAGGCTTTATAAAACATGCATCATCATATCTACCATCTTCTTTTCAATTAACTCATGCTATATGATCATAATCAGTGCTCCTCATTTAAAATGCTCGTCCACTAGGTTTTAGAATAACAATCACTAATGAATGCTGCACAAAGAACATTGCAATCAAAGAATAGACATAAGTCCAACAAAAGGGAAAGCATTCTTCCAACAAGCAAGCACATCACACAAGGACCATTGCAAGAAATAATTTGAAAAGATAATTTTTTCTTCCTTCTTGTTCTTTTTTCTTTCTTTTGATTCTCTTTAGTATTTAACAATGACGCAAGATAAGTAGGCATTAAGAGATTTTCTATTTTCAAAGTTTTGATGCATGCATATTCAGCCTCTCCCCTTTTATTTCATGTTTGTTCTTTTATCATATCATTTTCCCTAAAGTATTTTGAGTGCATTTGATAAAACTTGCATATCAATAGAACCATTCATTTGTGTTTACAATCTAATAACAAAAAACCATTGCAAACTACCAGCTTATGATATTTACTCGCTCTGCCTCAAGAACTGAAAAAAACACTGACAATGAAAACAAGAAAACTAAAAACAGTTGAGCCTTACAAGTGTTCTGACAAGGAAAAAAGCAGAAAGCTAGGAGTTCATTTTTACCACTTCTTTGTGCTCATTAATCAGTTGAGAAGAATCCTGCTTTTTTAGTTCTCTGAATGCAGCATGGACAGGGGGCAAGATTGCACAAAGATTCATCAATATGAAGATTTCTTGGGCTTTTGAGTCATGAAATTTCAACCAATTGAAGGTTGAGATGTCACCAAATTACAAACTGATGTAAAAATAAGATCAGTATTGCTGAGGTTTCAAATGGTGCTCCAATCTCAAAACATTAGTCACACCCAAAGTCTACAATCTCTATCACAATTTGCAAACTTTTTTTTGATATAATCCAGATTTCATGATTATAAAAATGTTTCAGAAGGTAATCTTATTTTACTAGGGTACCTCTCAATAAATAACAATAATCCTTTTTCCTCCTCATTCAAATTTCTCAACTCTTAGACTTAGTGCATATTTTCAAAGATCTCGGTGCCTGTATAGAAGGTCTATTACTCACGTGGCTTCCAAATCACGGTCCAAAGCTCTGTTGATCGACTCTGTCTACATAAGATAAGGACAAGACCAGAGTATAACACAAATGTAGGAATAATTTATTAAGACGCTGCAGGAAGATTTTATATGGAAATATCTAAAGAACAATCCTAGCTAATATTTTGTGTGGAAGCTTTACTTGTAAAGCAGATGGCATTAGAAAAGGATAGGTAATGATCTGCAATGTAAGAAATTGACAACCCGCCCCATTCCCCTCAAAATCAGCGCCAGCTTTGCGCTAATTACCCTTTGGATCATCTTTGTTACAGCTTTATTTCATACCCTATGTTTCAGTTATCTGAAGGACAGAGTTAATGACTGAGTTTTTTTTCTGTCATTTGATATCATCAATTGGCATTTGTGTCAAAACCAAGAGTCCCAGTAAGTAACCACTGATTTTTTTTTTTTTTAATTGCTGTCTTTGAATGAATCCAGAGAAGTCAATTTTGTCCCTTGGTCGGTGTTGGCATATCCTAGTCATCAAATACAATATTGAATAGCATGTGACATTATTATTCATTCATCTTATAACATTCATCTAAGACCTCTCGATCCTGCCTTTGTGAAATAAAGAAAGGAAAAAAGTGGACATGTGCATAGTGCTTCTCAACCAAGGAAAATGATTTAATCAAGTGGCAATGAGTTTGGGAAAAATTGAGAATTGAATTTAAAATAAATGGACAAAACTTTGTATACCTATGAAAAAAAAAAGATGTTAAGAAGCATAGTGCAACTTATCAAATCAACAAAAAAGGAATAAACAAAATAGGTGAAAAGAAGGTATTTGTTTATTCAAGCAAAGGCAGAGATAATCTGGGGTAGAATATAAGAATGTTTACATAACAGTAGAGACATGAAATAGCGTCAAAGACACAAAATGCTTTTTTTTTAATCAACAATGAGCATATTTGTTTGATGATATACGTACAAAAAACCCAACTAAATTCATGTATTCATTCTTGTTTAGTAAAAGGAACAGAGAAAGAACTTTCAGATTTGTGGGGATTTTTTTGTTTTCTTTGGTCTTTTGAAATAACCAGAGTTAGTGTGAAAAAGGACTTGATTATAAAATTAATGCATGAATGTATGAAGCTATTACTGGCAACAATCAAAATCATAATTCATTGTGCAGAAAATTATCAAAGAAAACCCAGGAAACCCAGGATTTATCAAACGATTGACACAAAAAGAGCAGACAATATATTTCATAAAATCATGATGTGTCAAATGTAAATGATACACTTCAATGCTCTAAAATGAATAGATTCACAAACTTCATTATCATAAATTATCACCACAAGAATTAAAGAAAAACAATCAAGCCCTAAATAACCTTCATAAGGTCAAGGTTAAGCACACACACAAAGAGAGTTTGCAAATTATTAATACATTTCATACAAGGTATATATCAACATAGAAAATCATGAAAATAAGGCATGTTGTGACCACTTAATTGGTAAAATTTCAATTCCTTTTTTTTAAATTTTGCACAGGTTTTCCAATATGGCAATATAGATGAAACAAACAATAAAATATCATTAATCAAATCAAATTCTTAAAAAGTAGATAGACCTTTAACTGTATCTACAAACACATTGTTGCATCATACAATCATGCACTTTTTCAACACTGTTGAATGGATCAATTTGTTCCCTTTCTAAGCAAGACACCTGTTTAAGTGCATTTGCCTCATGTCACTAGAGAAAGATAAAAAATGCTCTGTAGATATTTTCTGTCATTGTAAATATTGGGAAGTTTCAGCACCATGATAAGTTACAAAATTTAAATAATGATTTGGAGTGATGTTTGAGTGACACATTAATGATGCAAAAATATTCAAATCAATTTACCAATGACAGTTCAGTTCCAAGGGAACTGCACATGCCTATTACTTACTTGTCTTGTCATAGGGTCTGCCTCATAAGCAATATCATTGGCCCGTCTGATAATGAGATAAACAGATAAGAAACCATGATTAATTAATGTCAGCAAAGAATTATTCTTATCTAACTCACTCCATCCTGATCATGGACACATGTGATTTGTCAGTTTCTTATCTAACTCACTCCATCCTGATCACGGACACATGTGATTTGTCAGTTTATGTTGTGATCCTGATCAGGAATATAGCAGGGTTTGACCAGACCTCTCAAACTGCTGTTTAAATAGAAATAATCTATTTTTCAATAAATAGGCTGTAACATTATGTTTGTCAGTGAAATATCATAGTTTTACACTGTTTCTGCAATTCGAATGTCTGTCAAAATGAGTGAGGGACATTATTGTGGAAGACAGCCAGAAAGTCCGGGAGCTTGGCATCAGAATGACGCGATGAGCTGATAGGGTAACATAACTTGGACTCTTTTTGTTTCATTTCATTTCATTATCCAGTACCTTTTACCATTACAGTGTGGGGCCGGCTCATATTGACACATAATTTTTCATTAGGCCAAGCAGGTGATCAGCCCACTGTGACCTTTTGGTGGTAGAAGTAGGATTTCAATTTTACCCGCACAGCGGCCTTGCAGCCGACTCTTTTTTATTTCCAACTGCCAAGGGTTCTTTTACGCTCGCAACGGGACCTGCAGGTTTATCATCCGTCTCCGATAGGACTAGGCTCTAGATTCCACATTCCAACGTTGGAGGAAACAGGGTAGTGGCATACAGGTTTTTTTGGGGGGTTAACGCATCTTTTTTTTCAGCGCCATGACCACTAAACCCCTGTGTCCTCATTTATGTTTTGTTATCAGTTCCCTTTTTTACCACCCAATGGGCAGTGTAAGGATCAAACATAATGTTCGACACCAGAATGTGTCAAAAAGTACAAATCAAATCTGTTATCAAACAAAAGTCAGGAAGAATCTGAGCCAAGAGTTTAAGACGAGCAGGTGACTAACCCACTGTGCCTACGCTTGAATGACTCAAAGAAAATACACATTGAGGTGTACATCTTGGGAGGTCAAACAAATTTTAATGTAGTCTGAGAATGGACTTTCAGCTTTATCAACAAAGATATGCTGTGACATAGGTTATTCAAATTTGACATAGGAAATTCAAATATCTCCATAGGAACTTCAAATTGCAAAATAAGACCATTCAAATTCAACAATAGAGCATCAAATTTAACAACAGAAAGTTTAAATTCGACAAAGTCAAACTTTGCATCACTTGTGAGTTCAAATTCGACATTGTAAGTTCAACTTTGGCATTGTAAGTTCAAATTCGACATAGACATGGAAGGATTGTTTCTGTCCCTCTTTTTTGGTTTCTTCGTTCTCTCTCTTTCTCTCTTTCTCTCTCTCTCTCTCTCTCTCTCTCTCTCTCTCTCTCTCTCTCTCTCTTTCTCTCTCTTTTACTTTCTCTTTCTCTTGGTATGTGTATATGTGCATGCGTGCTATGTGTTCATGACATACCTAATTTATCATAGACTAGACTTATAAAAGCGAAATAGAGGCAGACCAAGAACTACATGGAGGAGGACTGTGCAGGAGGAAGCTAGTCAGCTTGGTCTCTCATGGAGACAGCTGGAAATGTCGTCTCAGGACCGTGGGAGGTGGAGAATCCAGATTGGCGACCTATGCCCTGTCAGGGGTCAAAGGGTCTAGGAAGGAAGACTTATAACTAGTTTCACTAAATTACAGCTTGACTCTTCTGTTCTTTCCATGTATTTTTTCTGTCCTTTTTTCTCCACCTCCCTGCCTCTTATTCCACTCACAATGTCATTATTTTCTCATCCTATGCAAACAATATTGGACGCAGTGGTACACTTGATTCCAAGCTGATCTGCGGGCTTTGTATAAACCTAACCATCACCATGTTAAAATGCTTCAAAAAGCCTGGATCTTTAATGTTGACTCGCATTTTTTTTCTTTTGCAAGGCATAGAATTAACTTGTGTTATGTCTTTAACAATCATAGAAATTTGGTGGGATGTGTTTGTGTTGGTAAATTTTCTTAGGAAAATTTATGATGGAGCGACAAGATGAGAAACATACGACAGGGATTGTTACTATGTATAGATTCTTATAACTATAATTAAGAATGTTGCTTTTGATGCAGAATAGCGTCCCTTGCTGTGCTAGTTGATCGGGCACTTCAAAAAGTCTCTGTCGAATTTGAAGTACAATGTCGAAAATGAACTTTAAATGTTACATTTGGTTTTACTACCGTTCGCATTTGAGCTTTTGGGTGACAAATATGAGCTCACATTGACAAAGTTTTTATACAGTGACAAATTTGAACTTTCAGTGTCAAATTTCATTAACAATTTTCACATTTGAAGTTTCCCTGTCAAATTTGAACTTTCTAGAGTGATATTCGATCAGGAAAAGCTGTATTTTCAAGATATAGAAAGAAACCAATGTTACTTACCTAAAGTTTTGTTCCTTAGCCCTTTTCTGGGCCAGTATGTCATTGTAATCAGGAGTACCCCATCCTGTCCTGACTTCTCCTGGTGGGGGGCCACCTCTAGGTCTCTGCTCAGAGAATAGAATTCCAATTGATATTCAGCTGGATGACATAAAGTCTTTTATCTCAATATATATTCAGAATCTGCAATTCAAATCTGCAGTTCACAGTTTGATTAATGCAATGTGTTTTCTATATTCATTCATTTTTTTCTTTTTGTAACAATTTCATAACTTCTTGTAAGCACGCACTATTCTGTTGCAAAAATTTTCAAAACCAACTTTTTTTAACCCCTTTACCTTAAATGCATAATTACTTCCTATTTTGGATAATGAAATCAAATCCTACTTTTTTTTATAAACTTCATTATAATGCTTCGAAAGTTGTGTATAAGCTTACATGCTAACATTAGAAATTGCAATTATTATGACTATCATTACTATTGTCTTTTATAATTGATTTGAAATATAACAATTCAATGGGGTAAAACACATGCAAATAAGAACTGAATTTGATATGTAGAATTTAACACGTGATGTTTAGTCACAGAGTAACAAAGAATGTAGTGAGACCATGGTTCTCTTTATCCATCCATTCTATGATGAAATAACAGTGACATTTACCTGAGCTTTTTGCTGCAACATTTCATTGTATTCTCGATTCCTTTCCTCTTCTCTTTGACGTCTCTATAGAAATAAATACATAAAAGCTTTTAAGTAGTTCTCTTTTAAAATTTTTATAGTGTGGAAGGTTTTTATAAAATTCTATTAGTAGTGGGAAGAAATAAATTACCGTCATCATAATAAGCTTTTAACTTGAAAGGAAAAAACATTATGAAAAACTAATCCTTAAGATAAAAGTGCTATGTCCTTGCAGTAAACAAGAATTTCTGAATAAGCATCTGCCCTCAGTAAAAATACAGTCAAAACTATTCAAAGTTTTAGATAAGATGATAACACTTAAGCATAGTTTGAAAAAAGCGAACTCCTCTGGATCATGCCATTAAGCCAAACAGGTGATTAGCCCACTGTGACCTTTTGGTGGTAGTGGTAGGATTTCAATTTTGCCGGGACAGCGGCCTTACGGCCTACTCTTTTCGATTTCTAACTGCCAAGGGTTCTTTAACGTGCACAACGTGCACACGGGACCTCCGAGTTTATCGTCCGTCTCCGATAGGACTAG
>JAUEKY010085505.1:0-10709 GCA_031833965.1 Scyllaea pelagica
ATCTACTGGTACCTATTATGGCTCTCATGGCTAAGGGCATCGACGCATGTGAACATGACAATGACAACAAGTATCTTAGAATTTGAATTACATCCGTAATTCTTCTTAAAATATTATGAATAAGTAGTTTACTTTCAAATATTATATAATTTGAAAAAACGACAATGATAAAGAATCAATGCGTTTGGTGAACCTAGTATATCCGTCCGTTTTAGATTGTGTAGCTATATCATGAAGCACCCCCGTTCGATTAAAACTTAATGATTTATTCTTGACGCAAAAATTAGAGATTCAGTAAACTGTTATATTTGAAAAGGGGTGTTTCATTGTAGAATAGGTACTACTAAAGAGACAACGTCCCCAAATTGTGAGACGCACCTCAACACTTTGGCTCAAAGGGGGAGATGAATAACTATCTTTAAGATTGAAACCAGATTAAGTGAATTTAATCCTAATTTCCTTTTCTGTTGTAAATATCCTGTGAACTTAAGACGACAGAAAACAAACGCATTTGCAAAAGGAAAGCAACGAGGAAAGAAACATAAAGAACGACTAAAACAAACCACTGAAAGAGGTAGGCGGTCGACAGCACCACTTAGGACCAGGAAAAAACAACAACTTATGCCAACATAACATCAGATACAATTGCCCATTTAACAGATTTCGGTTATCTTGAAGACTGAACAATCACTTTCTATACAATTTCCCAGTCAATAAACTTCTTGTTTTTTCCTGAAATCTTCGATTCAGACGTCACCCCCGCTTCCCTGGCAAGTCTAACAATCAAAGTTAAGTGTCCGTTAAACTTATCTTTGTAAGTCATGATGTAATTTCAACCGGTAATTGTCATTTTTTGAGTAAATAATTGTTGAATTCACAAAATGTTTGGCCTTAATGAATTCATCTTGCTTTTGTTCGGAACTTAATGTTCGCTGCATGATAAACCATCTGTCGTGTACCCTCCAGTTCAAAAGCGCCGGTAACAATGCATTCGTGGATAATTACCTATTTTACCAATTCCTTATGAAATTAGCAATCAAAATTGAAAAATAAAAATAAAAGGATTTTCTCATAATCGACTACTTCATTTTTTTGTGCCGAGACTGCAATGGACATTCTACAAAGACTTATCGTTATAGAAGGAGTTCCATGTATTCCCCCAATTGTTAATAAGAATTACCTAGTACCTATTTATCTTCCATATTAAATCATAAAAGATTTATTTCAAAAGCTTTCGCATATATGCTATGCTTCTACCTCCTTACTATTCCAAATTGTCCCAAATGATACAAAAATGCTATTCATTAAAACAAAAAATATTAAACGGATTCTCCTCAGCACAAAAACAAGTTCAACTTAACGGCGACGTAATCGTTAAACAAAATGTAACACATGACGATATAGGGATAACTCCCATGATCAAAATATCAATGATGTTGATATCACACATATATTTATCCGTGGTATCCTTAATCAGCGAATATTTGTGTTAATCTCCAGACTTTATCTCGCCTCCCAGAGAGGCAGACGGATCAATCATGATCAGTAAAGAGACTCTCAGTAAATAAACAAACACATCGATTGGAACGGTCTGGGAGGATATAGTCATCATAATATCACCCCGTCCGCTGTGGGGCTGGCAGTGCCAACAGAGTGGTAAGTAGAACAAACCAAGGAGAGTTTGATCTCTTCTTGTATGTGTTTTAGGCAGCCTGATACCAATAAATGAAAAGAAAATGTATGACATTCCTTTCTTTTTAGCGTGTTTATGTTAGGAGCTTTTACGTTTTAGCCAAGGAAATAAACACAAGGGAAGGTGTTTGCTTTATTGCTGATGTTTAATCACCTACGTTTTATGACCTCGGCGCGGTGTGTTATTTCTCTGTTTGTTTGACAAGCATTCTCTTTGCCAACTGAGGTTGCGTTCTTGATTTACCCGCTTCATGATTACGTCAAAGTTTGTATAATGATAGAGAATAAACGCCTTTTTTAGATGACGAGGGAAACCGAGAACTATTGGAGCTAAGACAACTTGCTATTTTCTTGTGAGTTCTCCGCTTGTCTCAGCGTGGCAGCACGTTGATAAGTCCAGAGCGCTCCAGCGGTGATTTGGCCTAGACAGTGTTGAAAACATGCGTTAAATCCATAACGTTAAAACGTTAACGTTAACGTTCCAGCCCTTAAGGGTGGTCCATTGCCTACAGCAGAACTAGTCTCTGTGAATGGCAAGACACTTATGTGCAATTAAAATGGAGAAGACACTAATGATGTGTCGTAAAAAAAGCAAAAACCTTTTAGAAAAGAAAACAGATTGGTGAAAGTAATAATATTTTAGTAGGTTCTCTCTTTAGTTTTCTTCCCTTTAAGTTTTTTTTTCTATTTTCGGCACTTTACCACTGTATTTCAACTATTATCTGAATGATAATATTATGTATTTACAATTGGGTGTACTGTAATTAGACCGTTTGTGTTATCTTTATTGTTCATCCCCATTTACTTTGAGCTGTGGGGACTCTTAAGTTTTGTGTATTTATGGAAGTTGAATAGATCATGAGAATCATGAAGATTCTCAGAAAGAGGTGTTTACAGAGTGGTAGAGTGTCAAAAATAGCAATGCTTATCATTGGCCCTTTTCCACTTCACTACTATTGTCTTCTGAGTCGTGTGTATTGTTGGTTGCCGTGGAAGTCACTTGTATCCATATTAAAGTGCTGTACTGTTTCTCAAAATACGTTGTCCATTTCCAACTCTTGACCTCCTACCTAACAACTTTTTTCCGCTTACGTATTTACAAAACCATAATGTTATTGAAACTGCGAGTATATTGGCCTTTACCAGGTGTCAGCTTTGCCCCACCCCCTCACAGCATTCAAACCTACAACTTCATGACTGCATATCCAATCCTTCCACCAATATGCCACAAACCTGCATATTATACTACATAAATTATGCTTGAATACTTGTCAACAAGCATAAAAAAGAACTACGTAGATGTCAGGCTAAAAGGTACTAAAAGAGTGTTATGGGAGTTACTATTCTTTAATTCTGTTATGCAGTAATATGAAAAGTTTATTTTTGTTGTTGTTTTAAAATTTGGGTGTACTCTCAGATTTTTCATTGAGAAGTTTTGAGTCTAATTACCAATTATAATGGTGTAGTGAAATTCTTTCAAAAATGCTCTTTGTTCATATATTCACACTGCACCCATCCGTGTGTAAATGAGTGAATTGAATTTAACTCCATTGTCCGTCTTAAAAGGTGCTAGCAGGCTCCTCTTTGTGTCGTCCTATCTTTTGTTTTTATGTTAATTTTATGAAAGATTAGCATCAGATACTAGACCTATATGTGTTCTCGTACATGTTTGTGTGAGTATGATCATGTGTGTATAAGGCATTTATGTACTTGCGTATGCACATGTTTGCATCATGTATAGGTATGTGCATGTGTGTGTATTTAAATTAAGTGTCTATACGCAGAAGTGTTTGAGTGTACGTTTATATAAATATGTGGGTGCATGTGTGCATGTGTGTGTTAGCACTGCGCTTGCTAATACTTCTAAGGCTTGAGAGGTACCAAATACTGAAGAAGAAAGGTTTTATCATAAAATAATTACTTTTAAAATGCCAATTTTAACTCCTTGGAGTAGATATCCATGTTGAACTCTCTTTACAAGTCAGTGACCGCGACATGGCACATGGATAAACAAGGGCTAGCTTGACTACTTTACTCAGTCACTTAACTCGTTTCATAAAGCGGAACCCTAGGCACGAAAGTAAATAATCTACCTTCAATTATTACTTGGATGAGACGAGGACTCGGATCGAACCACCGACCTAAGTGCTCAAGCACAGATGGTCCTCACTGGGCCTCAAATTACATGGTTGTTCGATGAATAAAGGAAAGCAAGACAGCTTTTGATGACATCAAAAAGATAATATACGATTCTATTTATCATTCTTCCTTTTACAGCAATTTGTAGCCTTGCAGTGTATGGCCTATTAATGGGTGAATATCATCCAATTTAACATTTATTCACTTCTTTCTTTACTTTGCCTCATTAAGTTTTCACCCTCTTTTCTTTCCAATTTATGAAATAACCATTGTCTGTGCTATTTTCTTAGGCATGTCTCGCGGGAATTTACTCTCTTGTTTACATTCAAGTACTTGTCTTACATTATACTATTTTCCTTCATTCTACATACATAGCTAAACCATAACAAAGAATATTTCAAATAATATATGAAATGGAGGTCTGAAGACATTTTGCATTTATGTGGGTTACATTGGCTTCAGGTTCAATAACAGCTGATCCAATCTCGGGGGCGGATAAGTAATATATTGTAGTTTATTTGTCGAAGTCTGGAGCCAAATATTGGGACTATATCTCTTCATGTTGTGGCATCATGACCCCAAAAGCTCATTCTGATTAAGTGAATGGTATTTGTTTGTGCGTAATTTATGTTTGTTTCGGGAAAGATGTGTGTGTCGCCTTGAAGTAAAAAAGATATGACAAGGTTGTTAGGTTCCCAGACATAGAGGTCAGGGGTCATCACGACTCGTTTCGCAATGAGACTTCGGAGGAGATGAAGTCTCGTTCTCTGGTTACAGACGTGGGTTGGTATTGGGTTCGGGGTCGGGGTGGGGGTGGGGGGAGGGTTATGTACGTTGGGATCAAAATGAGTGGATGCGGGGAGGGTTTGATTTAGGGGAGGGATCCTCTGCTAGTTTATGGAAGCAAGAGGTAGTGATATAGAATCATACAAAAAATAGAATATGAATAAAAATTACGTGACGGAAACGAGTAGGAAGAAGATTACAATATATCGACCTACAATCTTCGTCAGTGAGGTCTGGCTATGGCTTTGGTGGAGGGAAGAAATAGGGCAAATATGAAAGGAAGGATAGTTTCATTCGGCACAAGTGCGCTCTTCTCGATACATGATTGCTTCAAATCTCTGGTGCAACTCCCGGTGATGCAAAACCTTTTTACGTCGCGAAGAGTTTCTTTTTCGGACATTTCCGTCACTCTGGTTGTCTGGTTTATCATTTTTGGGAGATGGGGATGGAAATAGGAATCCCGGGGAGAGGGGTGGGAGCTGGATCCAGGACATCGCCAGTTCGTATTTCAAATTACATCTTCACATTCTGTTCCTATGAATCATTTCACACAAATCTTTTCGTTAAGGCCTTTGGAAAAATTCGTCCTCCATTGCTCCTGCTATTTATGCGAATCGTATTGATGGGATGGTTCGTCTTCGACACATTTGTTGGACAACAATTAGTTAATGCTTTACTTATTTTTGTCAGCTGAAGTGTTGAATCACGTCAAAATAAAGAATAGAGTCGCTGATGCGTTGTACAGATTTTGAATTTTGACGCGGAATGTCTTGCATGTATGGGAATTGAATATCATTCCAAAGGTTTTCACTACTTTTCCCATTTTTGCGTTGATCCAGTCTTTGAACTTTACAATTGGCTGAATTTGCTGATGATTAATTATTTGAATTGACTAGTATTTTACGCATAAAAATGAAAATAATTTGCTAATACGGGTATTGCAATAAGTCACTAGATTTTATCTTTCTGTCCCTCTTTGTCAGCACCTTGTTCATTTTGCCGCTGAAAGCGTTACAGAAAAAAAAGCCAATAAAGTGTTCATCATACCCGTGGCCCAAATTTGAATATTATTTCAAATACGTAATCATGAATAAATATTTTACGTTAAATACTCTGGTATCAATATTGAAAACGCTTTCAAAAACGTTTAAATGTTATGGTCTATCGTCTGCATGCACACAATTTAAGTCACATCACCGGCGGAACACTCTAGACATGTTAACGTGCTGCCACACAGAGTAAACGGAGAACTCACACGAATATCTCACCTGGTCACATTATACCGACACCGGGGCAACCAGTCTTAGCATTTTCCCATAATGCCGAACGCCAGGCGGCAAGGTGTGTCATGGCGTGGAAATCGAAACCACCACCTATCGATTACGAGGCAGACGCTCAACCAAGTGCGCCAACGAAGTCGGTTGGCAACGCTTTAATAAGATGATAACATGATCCTTCTAGATATCAGTCAAATTTCATACTATTGATTGCATATGTTGGAAAACTCCATATCAGTGTCCTAAGCTCCCTCATGATGAATTATTAATTGGATTACATGTCAGGCAAACACAGCCCTGGCCGGTAGTAACTCTTAAGAAATATATAGCGAATTATGAGACTGATCACTGCTGAGTGATCAAATAATATGAGATGCTGTATGTAAACACCGAGATGAATGAATAAGTAAGAAAGCAGTTATTTGACAAGAACAATACAATACATAATATAACATACGACTGTTATTACTGCTTTTATGTTCGTTTTGTTGACAGATGATGTGTTAGCCAATACTTAATCGAAATGTCTATAATATAATGATCTTAGGAGCATCGATATGAGTAACGAAATATAACTGACTCTGCAAGCTCTCAACAAGTTGCATGCAGTATTCTATAATCCTAACGGATCATTATGTATTGAAATTTGTAAAAACAAAATCTCTATGATAATCATTCTTCACTAGACCTCCGAAAGGAGCGAAATACACATAAGAGAAAGATATAGATAGACATACAGATAGATAGATAGATAGATAGATAGATAGATAGATAGATAGATAGATAAATAGATAGATAGATAGAGAGAGAGAGCGAGAGAGAAAAAAAAGAGAGAGAGAGAGAGAGAGAGAGAGAGAGAGAGAGAGAGAGAGAGAGAGAGAGATAGAGAGAGAGAGAGAGACAGAGAGAGAGAGACAGAGAGAGAGAGAGAGAGAGAGAGAGAGAGAGAGAGAGAGAGCAAAATACACCTGAAAAGTAGCTGTTGCCGGCCTTGTTGGCGCAAGTGGTTGAGAGTCAGCCTCGTAACCGGTAGGTCGAGGGCTGGATCCCAGACCGCGACCTACTTAAGTCGTAGAAATCGGTGTTTAGCAGCTGTCTACTGTTACAGTGCTAAGACTGGTTGCCCCGGTGTCAGTATAACGTGGCTTGGTGAGATATTCGTGTTGAGTCATCCGTTTGTATCTGTGCGGCAGCATGTGAAAATGTCCAGAACGCTCTGTCGGTGATATGATCAAAAAGTGTTGAAACTGGGCGTTAATCTTTGGCATTAATGTAAAAGTAGCTATTGGTGAACTCATGGCGTAGAACCGCACGTGAGAAACTGATGTAACATTGCCTAAGACCGAGAAAAGTAAAACGCCTTTGTTGCTGGCCTACATTGCCATGTCTTTATGTCTGAGCTCGGCTAGATTCGTGACGCGGTTTCAATTCAAATGGAGCATAACTTGATCCTAACGATAGATTATAACAAATCGATGTCAAATGAGTAATCATAACTAGCCAAGGAATACTTATTGAGTATTCAATTTGATTTATATATAATATAATACAGAGCTATAATATGATTATATTATATCATGTGCGTGTGTGTGCGTGTGTGTGTGCTTATTTTTATGTTTCTTTTTATTTCTATTTATCTTAACAAGGACACAAACAGCCGCGCGGACACACAATTAAATTAATCTAATGTTATTTCGATCTAAGTGTCAATAAAAAAGAATATGTACAACACGCATAATATGCAATTTCCATTTCGATCGTTACACTGCATGCAACAATGGACGGTAAACTTTCCACTTATTGTTGTATGTGGCATATCATAATAAGTTATCAAATTTTATTCACTTTGCATTAATGACACCCTTCAGGCCATGAAACAACACCTGTGTTTTATTGTTGCAATCAAAGTCGCCATGACCGGTCGATGTCTTTCAAGCCTTCAATTCACACACTTTCTGTATAGTTACTGATCTAGTAAGAAGAGCCTCTTGGGCTTGTTATCTTGAGCTTGTGAGTTAAAACTCCGGCTACGGCACAACTTTTTCTTTTAAAAAAGCCTTCACGCACGTTTCCCCCACTTAATTTTGGTGTAAATGAGCACCTGGCCGTAAGTAGTGTTATAATTGTCTAAACTCTAAACAAAGGAACTACAGCCTTGCAAGCTTGGCACCCCATGTAGAGAGCGGTTTGAGTACGGTTTTTTGATGGAGACTTCAAAAAAATGAATTAGTCGGCTATCCCTTTCTTGGTTCACTCAACCGGGCTCTTAATATTACACACACATACACACAGACACAAACACACTTATTTTTCTGACCCTTACTCCCCATTCTTCCCACTGACGTTTAGGATATGTGTATTTTGCAATAAATGTAAATACATCCTCAGTTGGTTTAGTCATTAGAGCGCCTGCTGTGGAAGTAAAAAGAGAATATTTCAATCCCCTGTTGCGTCATACAAAAGGCTTTATACTCGGTAAAGAAGCAGCTGTTCCACCTGTTTCGACGTGATGTATGTTTATTTTAGCACAGTGGGCTTGTCACCCCCTTGGCTTAATCTCTTAGCCCAGAGGTTTCCTGACCTTTGTTTGATGTCAGATTGGGTATATTTTTTCGGCCATATTCTGCTGTCAAACATTATCGGGTCCCTATACTGCCATCGGGTGGTAAAAGGGGAACTGATAACAAAACAAAACAAAACAGTATGTTAATTTGCTCTAACAAAAGGCTCAAATCTGTTTTTTCATACTGACCTTATAGCTTAGTAACATATCGATATGCATTCCATGAGTGGTTGACGTTAAAGTTCAACGCCATGTTGTAGCGCTTTATGAGTCATATCACTGTCGGTGTGCTATGGCCAAGTTCACGTGCTGCCGCACAGAGGAATTGTGGGCTGACTAAGCTGTCACTTTGCATATAAACTGGACAAACCAGCAATAGCTTTTTTCTTTTGACGCCAAAAGCCAAAGAGAACACCGGTTTAATTGCCGATTTTTATGTCTCTGGCATGATACGGCCAGGGATTGAACCCACGATCTACTGGTCCAAAGAAGTAACCACTCGAGCCAACGGTATCGGTCGGTGTCAGGATGTGTGGCTTTAGGTAGGACTTTTGTCATGGCAAGGTCTTCATGAGTAGAACATAGAAAAATCTGCTGATCTGCTGATTTCACGTGTGCCTACTGACCCAATCTATGTGACTTCGTTTTATGTTTGTTTTAAGTTAGTATACTATACTCATTGGTTAGACTTTGTGAAAAGATGTAACAGAAGACCTAGCTCTCAAATATCAGTATTAATAGTATTCACTCAAATTATGTGGTTTTGCTGGAGGAGATGGTTTAAGGGGGGGGGAGGGGGTGGTTACTATGACAGCATGAAATGTTTTGAAATCTCCAGAAGTTAGCACATTTCAGTAGTGTATAAACTATTCACGTTTATCAACAAAGGACATACCCCCTACCCCCTCTTTTGCAGCATTATCGTTTATTACAAGTTGTACGAATAAACTCTCTTCATTTGTTTGAGTTTTAACAATGTTCCTTGTTAACTAAATCACATCTAAGAACAGCTCCGTGTGATTGTTTTCTTAAGCAACGGATAAATAGACAAGTCAAGCCGTGTGGTCTATCCTGAGTTCCTTTTTAGTTTACACAAATAATGAATGGATCTCTGCTAAATGAAATGGTCAATTACTATGGTCTTGCACTACTGTCACCCTCACAGCTGAATAGTTCCAAGCTAACTTTCTCCCCTTAGACACCGCAACGACCTGGGGTGATATTCATGTCAGTTGGTTAGTGCTTAATCAACGTCTGTTAGGAAATCCCCGATCTAACCAACTGCCATGAATACGGGTCCTGAGTTGTGTGAAACAAACTAAATCCTACCTGCTGCAATGAAGAAGGAACACTCTGGTATCACTGCCAACAAATTTTGACAGCTTCGTCTTGGCCTCCATTATGTCAGTGATGTGGGTTGTTGACAGAATCTCCAGCCTGGAGAGAAGAAAAAAAGGCGCTTTTTACAATACTTATAAAGTACGCACACCGGCTTCGTTGCCGCACTTGGTATAGTGTCCACATCGTTAACAATAGGTGACGGGTTCGATTCCCACACTGCGACTTATTCAAGTCATAAAAATCGGGTTTATAGCAGCTGCACGCCTGACGTTCGGCATAATTGGAACAATTCTAAGACTGGTAGCCCGGTGTCTGTATAATTTGACTGGGCGAGATATTCGTGTGAGTTTTCAGTTTATCTCTGTGTGGCAGAACGTTAACAATTCAAGGGTGCTCCGCCAGTGACGTGACCTAAACTGTGTAGAAGCAGGCGTTAAACCATTACGTTTAAACGTTAAAACTACGTACACAAGAAATTTAAACGATTGTAGCAAAACGACGTGTTATATTAAGTTTATACTTCCTGTTTCAACCCATTACACAGATTATATCACAGACAAAGCGATCCGGGCATGTTGATTATGTGCTGCCACAACGGGGTATACGGGCAGCATCAACATAACTGTATCGTACCCAGCCACACTATAATGGTGCCGATCCAATCTGTCTTCACAGTTCCTATCATGTCAGGCGGGAACGTTGAAGCTGCCAAAACCAAGTTGTTCGTGCTGCAAGATTGGACCCACGACCTACAGGTTCTGAGGCGGACGCTGAATCAATCGAGCCAACGGTACCGGTCATTTGTAACGAATAACGGGATCTTTTTTCGACCATATTTCTATTCTGACTCTTGCCGGGGGGGGGGGGGGGGGGGGGGGGGGGGGGGGGGGGGGGGGGGGGGGGGGGGGGGG
>JAUEKY010085616.1:0-10708 GCA_031833965.1 Scyllaea pelagica
TCTGTCTCTCTCTCTCCCTCTCTCTCTCTCTCTCTCTCTCTCTCTCTCTCTCTCTCTCTCTCTCTCTCTCTCTCTTTCATAGTAATGTCAGAAAATGAGATTTCGTTTTTTGGAACAGAAGCACCAACCCTATCCATACTTTTATTCAGAGGACTTAGCTAACTTTGCGCCTAAAGCCTCACACAAGCCCTATAGTCCACTTGACCTTGAACTATTATGAACTAAGACATAAACGGATAGGACAGAGCACAAGAATAGCCATCGGCGGCTGACCTTGGGACTTTTTTCGCGGTTTCATCACGAAACGTCCACAGATTCCAGCTCACGCGATGAATGAAACGGCCCACTGGCTCAGACGGTGTAAGTACTCGCATAAGGTCATTCCGTGCACTAGTGAGACCAGGGGTGATATTCATGTCAGTTGGCTAGTGTTAAATCGACATCCGTCCGGGAATTCCCGATCGGCGAGCCGGTTTGTGAGCATTGCTCACCCACCGGGAATTCCCTAAAACGGGTGTCGGTTAAGCACTGACCAATTGACATGAATACCACCCCAGAAGTAAACACTGAGATTCGTACCTCTCCTGGAGAACACAAGAGCTAGCAAGCAGCTTCCATCGAGAAAAAAAACAAAAAAAACAAACAAACGAGAAGAGTAGTGTAGTACTGGAGGAGCAGATAGCTCAGTGGATAAGCACGCCCTCCCCTGCTGGCTGCAAGGCGGTGTTGCCGAGGCGGGTACAGGTTCGATTCCATCTAGCTGGTTTTCAATCTCCAATTTTTCTTCTCTCAATGGCGTTGTTTACTCCCGGCACTGGATTACACCACTGTTCTAATTCTTTTAACTTTTTTTCCTGTGCCTGCTCTAATTTTTTTCATTCCAGCTTCCAACAAGACGAGTCGACACGAATAAATCCTTGTACGCAGCACGGTACAATATCACACGCCTTTCAATTTAATAGCAACTGCCACGAAGTTTCTTTCCCCCTATAGAATTGACGAGATTCAACTCAATAGAAAAACAACATTATACAGCGAAAGCTTTTAGGGTAATTGGGTTTTAAACAAAGTGCTTTATTAGACTGGAAAATCACGATAATGATAATAATCATATTAGCTGCAAATGGAGAGAAAATGATATTTTTTTTCATATTGATTTTTATTCTCCAGAAAAGGGAGTCAAATCCATAACCGGCTTTGAAGGAACGGTTCATTTTCCTTTAACAATCTTGTAGACCATTTTATTATTATTGGTTTCAATGTAATTTCTAGATAGAAATATTTCTTACTCGTTTCTCTGTGTGGCTATGTGGTCTAGTGGTAGACTCGTGGGCTTGATATCATGAGGTTTCGGTCTCAATATCGATTAATGACAGCGCAAATGTAAGTCCTTAGAAAAACCTCTTTCTTTACAATATTATCACTCTTCTCAGGTGTAAATGAGTAGCGGATGGCTAATTGAATAAGCACGCTTTCTCCTGATGGCTGCAAGACGGTGTTGCCGTGACAGACACGGGTTCAAAACTCACCACCTATAGATTTTCTCGCTCCTGATCCTATTCTTTTTTGTTGTTGTCTATGAATAGCTGTGTTTACTTTCGGCTCTGCACCACGCCACTCACCCTCCTGAGCTGCTTGCACTATTTTCAGTGCATGTTCAACTTCTATAATATGGAAACAAGTACCTTGTCCTCATCCGGAAAATGAAATATGCCTATGTCTACCAGGATGCACACCTTGGCACACGCTATCTACTGTCTCTGTTGGCTTTGGGCCACTCGTAAAGCCCCGTGGTGAAGTTTAGTGGATCATCATCATCATCACCATCATCATCGTGGTTCCGTCTCTCTACAGAGGTTGGAGGTCATGGTCCGCCACTTGTCTCTTCCCTGTGCCAATTCGTTGCATTCTGCCATCTTCTTGCCTGTTATTGATCTCATATTCCCGATCCAGCACTGCCTTTGGCGTCCCTGGGCTCTTTTACCTTCTACTTTTCCCTCCATCGAGATCTATAGAATACCATTGTGTCGCTTAACATGCCTAAAATAGCGCATCTTTCTTTCTTTTACTTGTGCCAGCATTCTTCTTGTTCTTACACCTACATCAATTAGTACTTTTACATTTGATTTTTCTCTGTTCATGGTATCTTCATTATCCTTCTATATAGCCACATTTCGAAACTGTCAATATTTTTCTCAAGGCTGGCTGTCAATGTCCAAGTCTCACAGGCGTACATAAAATGTTGGCCAAATATAGCATTTTGCCAGGCGAACCTTTGTTTCTCTTGATGATTCAAGGCTTGTTAAGAGTTTGTTCATTTTCATGAAAGATGCTTTGGCCATGACAATTTTTCTTTTTATTTCTGATGTGCATTTCCCATCATCTGTGATTAGCTGGCCAAGATATACAAAATTGTCTACTTGTTCTATTGGCATGCCATCAATTCTGATGTCAATTGTTGGCTTGGCTTGTTTTCTGCTAAAAACCATTGTTTTTGTTTTTCTGATATATATGATGAGGCCCAATTTCTCACTTGTACCTTTAACTTTTTCCGATAAATTTTGTAGCTTTTCATTTTACACGGCAAGAAGGACAGCATCATCTGCATATCTTAAATTGTTGATATTCCGTCCTTCTTACTTTCATCATGTCCAAAATCTCCTCCTTCATCCAGGGCTGGTTCACTTCTCTTGTATTCTTAGGCATAAGGTTTTGGTTGGTTTGGTTGATTGCCTCTTTGAGAGCATGCCAGTTCTTATCAATCTTTTCTTTAGCATCCAGATTTGTTTCTTCTGTTTCCTGAATATTTAGCTTTTCATACATATTTCCTACTTCTATAGAATATAACTGAATTCCATGTTCCTAAGTATTTCTGTGTCGTATCTTCTTACACTTTTTCTTTTTGCTGGTGTTTTAAGTTTCAATTTAATCTTCATCCAAACTAGATTGTGGTCTGTTCATGATTCAGTGAATCATGAACAATTGATGGTGGCGTTAAGACAGATTGATGTTGATGAAAATGACAAAGCTTTGATCTCAAGCCTTTACTGAAACCAAATCACAAGAGTCAGACAAGAGAATGATACATCAGACTCAGTAAAAATAGAAAAGGGAGTGAGGCAAGGCTGTGTTCTATCCCCGGGGCTCTTTAATATATATACAGAATTTATCTTCAGGGAAATAGAAAATTTACCAGGACTAATTGTTGGAGTACGAAAAATCAACAATTTAAGATATGCAGTTGATGCTGTCCTTCTTGCTGTGTCGAATAAAAAGCTACAAAATTTATTGGAAAAAGTGAAAGTTACAAGTGAGAAATTGGGTCTCATCATAAATATCAGAAAAACAAAAACAATGGTTTTTAGCAGAAAGCAAGCCAAGCCGACAAATGACATCAGAAATGATGGCATGCCAATAGAACAAGTAGACAATTTTGTATATCTTGGACAGCTAATCACAGATGATGGGAAATGCACATGGCCAAATCATCTTTCATGAAAATGAACAAACTCTTAACAAACCGTGAATTATCGAAAGAAACAAAGGTTCGCCTGGCAAAAGGCTATATTTGGCCAACATTTATATACGCCTGTGAGACTTGGACATTGACAGCTAGCCTTGAGAAAAAGATTAACAGTTTCGAAATGTGGCTATATAGAAGGATAATGAAAATACCATGGACAGAGAAAAAAATAAAATATAGAAGTACTAATTGATGTAGGTGTAAGAACAAGAAGAATGCTGGCACAAGGAAAAGAAAGGCGACACAATGGTAATCTTGATGGTGGGAAAAGTAGAAGGTAAAAGAGCCCAGGGACGCCAAAGGCAGTACTGGATCGGGAACATGAGATCAATAACAGGCAAGAAGATGGCAGAATGAAACGAATTGGCACAGGAAAGAGAAAAGTGGCAGACCATGACCTCCAACCTCTGTAGAGAGAAGGAACACGATGCTAATGAAGTGAAAGCCATTTCTAAGGAAATTGTGTATACAAGAGTGCATCTGTGAATTAGGACTGACTTTTACCTTTTCTTTGCTTAGTTTTTTGTCTGTCTCTGCTTGTTTTTGTTGATCTGAGGGAGTGGGTTTTGTCCTCAATGTTTGACGATTGCTTTCAACTCTCTCTGCCAACCCTAAAAAAAGGACGGCTTGACCATTTGCCCTTACTGCCAGTGTTAGCGCTGTAACTTGGTTTGTAATACGGGTGGTATCTCCCTTTCCCGCTAGCTGAGCACCAGTGTGGATCTGCTGGACTCCGTGACCTTATTTTTTACCTTGCTCTGAAGGTCCTCACCAAACAGGCAATCTTTCGTTATTGGATTTTCTACTGTATCGCAGAGGTGTTTTAACTGATGGCCCTGCGAATGCTTTATTTCTTCTCTTCTCACCAACATGATGGAAAGATTTGTGTTGGTCAAAATGCCCAAACTGTCCAACAACTGTTTGGTGATTTGCACCAGTGTCTCGTTGTCAGTGGGTTATTTTTTGTCAATGACAATGACCAGCGTATCCGCCACATAAAGAATGGGCGTCATGCCATTTATCAACATGTTTTCGGTACTTTTTGGTTTCCAATCTCGTTCCTGTGTGTATTCTGACAGAACTGTCCACACTTCTGTAATGACATCTGGCGTCACATTCATGTCAGTCGGTTAACTCTTAACCAACGTCCTTTAGGAAATTCCAGGTCGGCGAGCCGTTTAGTTAGCATTGCTCACCGACCGGGTATTCCCCAACGGATGTCGGTTAAGCACAAACCAACTGACATGAATACCACCCCTGGATTAAACATTTTGATATTGTCATGTAGTGGATATTTCTCCCTGTATGCCTCCATGTCTTCCTTGTTATTTTGGCTTTTGGGGAATTTATCCACCAAAGCTGAAATATTATCATGAAAGTTGATAGTTTCTTCAAGTTCATGTAGCAAGTCTGAAAATGACAGCCTTACTCGAACCTATCTCAGTGATCTCACGGCCTTAAGCTGTGCTCACACCCCAAGAAAGATGGAGCTGCCTCTCCGATACACTCATATATGAGGCATCTTTGACCTTATCGTTCAAAACGTCGCCCCTCGTGTCCACACCGTTGGAAAGGTGGGACGGGCCCTTCCGATGCACCAAAAAACGAGGCATCTTCTTGCTCTTTTCTTTTATCCCCTCGTTCGTTTCTTCAACAGCGCCACTTTTTTTTTTGTCAATTCCGCAATTGCAGCAGCAATTGTCGCGATACTGCCTACGATCTAACAAAGACTTGCGCTAGCTGCGGGCGCTCGCTGGCCGTGAGCCAGTTCAAAATTCGGCGTTGTCACCAGCACTAGACCTACCCCTCTCTTCCTCTTACTGCTCTATTAGGGTGGCCTCTGAGTCATCTTCTTCCCCTCACCTACTTTGTTTCAAGGCAGTGGATTGTCTTGTAACACAGTTTCAAACAATTTCGAGACCATTTTGGCAACAGCAATATAGGTATTCAAAGGTGATGGTAGATGCCTTGTGTTTGGTAAAATTTAAGTGGGGCTAACAACTCTACCTAGCAAAAAAACAAACAAAAACAACTGTTACAGAATCATCAACATCAAGAAACCATAACTCTCTCCTGGGGCGTGGAAGGGTCTTCTCCTGGAAGACTCATTATGACGTCTTGTGGTGAAAGCCGAAAGGAAGCTGCAAGAATGACCCCCCCCCCCCTTCTGACCCCCAGGAAAACAACAAGGATGGCCCCATGGAATGTCAGAATAATCTATGAAGCAGGTAGAAGCCCACATGTATAGCAAGAGAAACGAAGACTTACAAAATAGCTTTGTTGGGACTTAGTGAGACCAGGTGGTTGCACACAATCTAAAAACACGGAGTGTAATATAGGCTAGAAAGCAGAACAACACAAAGTGAGACAACGATGTTTCGACCGAAGGTCTTCGTCAGGCACGATAACAAAACTCAGAATACTAGTTACTACATAAGAATAAAAGGGAACCCTCGGGGGTCGAGGAGAGCGGGGAAAGGAGGGAGGGGAGGGGATGAATATGGAAAAGTGGCGGCTTCAGAGAGTGGAAGGAAGCAGAAAATGGCTGTGTGGCACAGTGCCAGAAGTTTAAATCCCAGCACCGACCACACACCCACACCCTAGAGGTGACAGAAGGAGGAGGGGTGGGGGGCGCAGGGGGAGAAGAAGTGGAGAGAGAGCGGGGGGACAAGGGGTAAGGCAAAGGGAAGTGCGGCGGGCCAAATACAGCAGTGCTAAGTGACTGGAAAGGACAGAGAGGGAAGAAGAAAGAGAAAAGACTAATGATCAAAATATGATGGAAGCATGGGTAAATGAATAGAAAAATAAAGAAAAATAAACAACAGAGACGCTAAACAAAAAGCAAAGAACCAATAGTCACTCAGCTGGGAAAATGGATATCAAGATGGAAACGGCAATGCACGACAGTAGAAAAGTGAACCGAATCCGAAAGGGGGTTACAGACAGGGCAGTTGAGACTGACAACTGCGAGTAGCACTTTGGGCACACAGTGGAGGGGGCCAACCATTCTGAAGGGGTAGCACTAATGTTGCCGCCTGAAGCTTGGGCAGCTCTGATTGGATGGGAACCAATCAGCTCCCGGATCATCACCGCCACATTTACCACTATAAAGAGGAACACCAAAATGCAATTCATCCAATGCAATGCTCCCACAAATGATGCAGAGGAGGAAACGAAAGAATATTTAACCAGCAACTACAAGCACCGCTTGACAGAGGAAGAACAATTGACATCATTGTGCTCATGGGAGACTTCAATTCCAAAATAGGGCAGGGAAAGACATCAAAAGCTATTGCCTGTAGTGGCTAAGCCGCGTATCTTTATAGATAAGGCTACAAGTCAAATATCAAGCTACGTTAAAATTTGTCTGTTTGACCTCCATAGATGAACACATCAATGTGTATGTTCTATGAGTCATTCAAGAGTTGGCTCAGTGGGCTGCCACCTGCTTGTCTTAATCTGCTTATCGTCTTAACCTCTTGGCTCAGAGTTTTTGCTGAGTTTCGTTTGATATTAGATTGGGTTTGTACTTTTTCACACATTCTGGTGTCAAACATTGTCGGCTCCCTACACTGCCCATTGGGCGGTACAAAAGGGAACCTGAAAACAAAACAAAACATAACAACAAAAGCTACGAAGATAGATGGGCAAACATGGAATAAGAGAGATAAATCAAAGTGGAGAATGATTTGCAAACCTGTGTGATTTCAACCAGATGGTGATAGGCAATTTCCTCACAATCGCATACACAAGGCTACTTGGAGATCCGGATCATATCACGGAGAATCAAATTGAACATAATATCTGCTTTAGGAAAAATTTTTAGAAAGTCATCCCAGGATGTACGTGTGATGAAAGAGGCGGGCATGCCCTCAGACCACCACAGGGTGATGACAACTCTAAGGCTCAGACTGAAGAAAAATGATATAGCAACAACTTCAGGCAGAAAAAATTTTACAATGTTAAGAAGCTTACAGAAAGAATTTTAGATAAGCCTTACCAACACAATTCCAGGTCTTAAAGACATTCTAGGGGATGAAGATACAGATTTTGAGAACCAGTGGCAACAGACAAAGACATTTTGGCATACCACTTGCGATGAAGTTCTGGGAAAGAAGAGGTCGGAGCACAAAGATTGGATCTCTGTTGAAACAATCCAAAAGTTAGACATCAGAAAGGAAAAGAAGGCCAGAGTCAACAAGAGGGAACAAGACTGAGTAAAGCCCTGGCACAAGAAGCCTATACCCAAGCTAACAAAGAAGTTAAACAGAATGTGAGAAAAAACAAAAGGGACTTTATCGGTAGACCTACAAAACAAGCAGGAGAGGCCGTAGGCTCTGGCAATATAAGGGAATTGTACAACACAAAAAGATGCCTGGTAGGGTAGAGCAGGCTGTAACACGTTTACGTTATGGTTTAACGTCTGCTTCTACACAGTTTAGGCCACATCGCAGGCGGAGGACTCTGAACATGTAAACGTGCTGCCACACAGAGATAAACGGAGAATTCACAGGAATATCTCACCCAGTAACATTATACTGACACCGGGCCAAACAGTCTTAGTACTGTTCCCATTATGCTGAACGCAATACGGGCAACGATTTAGTTATGTCGCAGTGTGGGAACCGAGCCCGCCACCTACCGGTTACGAGTTGGACGCTCAACCAAGTGCGCCAACGAAGCCGGTAATCCAGAAGTTAGACATCAGAAATGAAGACCAGAATCAACATGAGCAGAACAAGACTGAGTAAAGCCCAGGCGCAAGAAGACTACACCCAATCTAATGATGAAGTTAAACAGAGTGTGAGAAAAGAAAAGGAGGACTTTATCGATAGACTTGCGAAACAAGCAGAAGAGGCCGCAGGATCTGGCAATATGTGGGAATTGTACATCACCACAAGGAGATGCCTGGCGGGTTAGAGCAGGCTATAAAAACGTTACCGTTAGAGTTTAACGCCTGTTTCCAAACAGTTTAGGTCACATCGCCGCCGGGGGACTCTGGACATGTTAACATGCCGCCACACAGAGATACACGGATAACTCACACGAATATCTCACCCAGTCACATTATACTGACACGGGGCTAACCAGTCTTAGCACTGTTCCCATAATGCCGAATGCCAAAGCAGATTTCTTGCTGACCAAATTGCCAGTTGTTTTTTTATATTTTTTATTGAGCAATCCCTGCAGTGGAATTAACACTTATAAAACCAACTTAATTGATAATGAAAAACCATTTGGCAGTGCGGACAGGGAGGCACTATGGGAGATTCTTAGACAATACGGAATCCCTGAGAAGATCATCTCGCTCATCCAGTACAGCTACCATGAAAAGAAGTGCAAAGTTGCCCTTTCAGACACCTTTGCCGTAAAGACCTGAGTGCGCCAGGGATGTTTGCTGTTATCCTTACCCTTTTCCTGGTGATCCACTATGCTTTAAGAGAACCACAACAGAAGGGAAGAACAACGGGATACAGTGGAACCTCTTGTCTCAGCTGGACGACCTCGACTTTACGTATGACATCGCACTGCTATCCCATAACAGCAGACAGTCGCAATATAAAACTCCACGTTTTCACAATGTATCTGGATTAACAGGCCTCAAGATCAACACTAGGAAAACGGAGTTAATAAAGATCAACTCCACAACCAATCATCCAATTTATGTGGGAAATGAACCAATAAAAGAAGTAGATTAATTTGCCTACCTAGGAAGTGTAGTTGACCAGCAAGGTGGTACAGACAAAGATGTATCAGCAAGGACTGGCAAAGCACGCACAGTGTTTGTTTTACACAATAACATCTGGACCTCAATAGCCATATCCCAAGGTACAAAGATGCGCATCTTCAACTCCAATGTTAAGTTCGTCTTGCTCTATGACTGCGAGACACGGAGAATGACCAAGGGCACCCACCAAAAACTCCAGACTTTCATAAACACCTCTCTCAGAAGAATCCTGAGAGTAAAATGAACAGAAAGGTTAAAGCATGAAGACTTGTGGAAAAGAACCGGACAACAACCGATGGGGAAACAAATAGTACGAAGAAAATGGGGAAGGATTGGACATACTCTCAGAAAACCCCCGTCCAATACGACATGTTACTCCTTACTATGGGACCCCCAGGGTAAAAGGAAAATGGGTCGGCTTCGCAGCACTCGGTGGAAAAAAAACTGAGAGGAAATGGCGACGATTGGCAAGACCTGGGCCCGTTTTCATGTCAGTTGGTTAATGCGGAATTCCCGGTCAGTGACCAATACTAACCGAACTGTTCGCCGACAGGGAATTCCAGAGCGGACGTCGATTAAGCACTGAACAAATAGCATGAATACCAACCCTGGAACAGTTTGCTGCAGGCAGCACAGAGCAAAACTCGATGGCGGAGTGTTGATGGCATATGTTCAGCCATGAGCGATAAGCATATATAAGTAATTAAAACTTCTTAAATAAGGCTAGCGCGAGCCACTTCCTTTCTGAAACAAAGCGTTCAGTGCAGGTTTTTTCAAGACACAGATTTATTTTATGCGGCAAAAATGAATGGTATAAAACTTCAAATAAAACAAGCTGCTTTCTCCCCTGCTAGTTTATGGGGTTATCAACTGTTATACTAGTACCAGGAGTCCTATTCATATCAATCGGTTAGTAATTATACGGCGTCCATTAGGGAATTCCCAGCCAGTGAGCAGTGCTAACCGAAGGGCCAACCAACCGGGAATTCCCTAACGGACTTCGGTTCAGCACTAACCGACTCACATGAATACGAGCCCAGGACAACAGTTCTTGGCACTGTTCCCATAATGCTGAACGTCAGGCGAAACAGCTGTTGAATTGCCCATTCTTGTACAGCTTGAGTATACAGCAGCAAGTGATCGAACCCTCGACCTACCAATCACGAGGGCGAAGGCGGTGCATTGCCCCGTTGATCAACTGGCGCCGAGGACCACAGTTTAAATCCCTCCAAGTTGGATGCTTCCCGCTCCCATGTTTCCCACCGTGAGCTATGATGACGGTGGAGCAACACCTGAGACGAATTGCTCTATCGAGGGACAAAACAAAATAAATTGGGTCAGTGCAACCCTCTCCCATGGACGAGCGGTCACGTGACTTGACCTCGCCCGTCACTCGCGGGGCGGGGGGGGGGGGGGGGGGGGGGGGGGGGGGGGGGGGGGGGGGGGGGGGGGGGGGG
>JAUEKY010085837.1:0-10705 GCA_031833965.1 Scyllaea pelagica
GGGATAAGGGAGAGTGGTGATGATATGATATTGATGGTGTTCTTTGCTGTTGTTGTTTGGGCCAGTGGTGGTGATGTATGTTGTATTTGTTGCTGTTATTTCCCCAGGCAAGACTGGGGGGTCAGGCTAGTAATAATGAAAATATATTCTAAATCATATAGTGCCAATATCCTTTACAAGGCTCAGTGACAATTCCCAATTTTAACATAAAAATTATCCACAGAGTTAAATAAGACCCGGCTGGAAAGCAGCAAATTCCTTACTCAAAACAAAAGTGTTGGTTTCACTATCTGGAATGGTCAGCAAGTCTCCTCCGTCTCTTTGGCAAGATTGCCGAGCGTTCTCCCATTCCTTAGTGTCACTACTGAGCTGGATGCAAGTACCGGCTGCCTTGAATACTGTGTATCCAGCTGGACATTCAATGGATGCTGTGGATTGCACAATACATAGTTCAGTCATTAATCAATCATAATGAGAATGGCAAATAAAAATAATCAGTTTTTTTCATCCCTTGCTCTTACACTCTACACAATTCAGTTAATTTCCATCTATAAATGTCCTACTTCTACTTCATATGATATGTCATTTGCTTCAGAGGGAATCAGTGGCTCAGTGGTCATGGATATGGCACTGAAATGAAAAATTACAGGTTTGAGTCCACCTTAGAACAAAAAATTTCATTGTGATTTTTATCCCAAAAAAACCCATCAAAAGGCCAGTTTGTCACTCCCCTGATCCCTGCAACATTGGTAGGTGGTATCAAGGGCCTAGTCTTTTGGGAGACAGATAATTAACTTGGCGGTTTCATGTGCAAGTGAGTACATCAAAAGGCCACTGTACAGCCAAAATGAAACCCTACCATAAAAAGGTCACTGTGGGCTGAACGCCTACCTAGCCTATAGCATAATCCAGTGAAAATTCATCTTACGAAGACTCTAACTTGCATTGTAATGGCAAAAGGAACTGGATGATGAAATGACGTTTGCTTCACTCAGTCTTTTTGTCCACTATCCAAAATGATTCAACTTGTAGAAGAAAACCATACAAAGATCAATCCTCTACATATGCCAAACCATTTCATCCCATATCTGTTTTTCCTTGACTTTTCTTTGATATCAGTTTTTATCTTCTCTTATATCATGATGAAGACTTCTGATTTGAACATATTCATGTTTCCAACAATTCTGAATGAAAATATTTCCACTTTTTTCCCAGTCTGTATTATTCTGCAGCTCCTAAACTCTACATTCATTTCTCGATAAAAACAAGTTACGCATAAAAGTAAAAAAGATCAGACAATTAAAGGAAATGTTTTATATGGTTATAATTTCCTCTTCCTTACTAAAAAACCTTCAATGAAAGCATCTACCAACGATATCAAATATTTCCCACACTAATTCCTATCATTATTCCTGTCTTTGCGTCCTTTCATCTGACTCCTCTATATAAATTGGTTTCCTTCAAATTTCATTCCAATCTATCTAGACCACCAATAGGTAGTTCAATTTGTAGTTTGCATTCAAAAACTTTCCCTGGAGTAATTCGATAACCCTCTTGGATTATTTACTGCTTCTGTGCTTAGTAATAGATATCACTTTTGGTTCAGCCAGCAGAAACAGCTTCAGAGCCTGTTGATTGCTGGTTTGATCCCTGGGTGAATTACTGCTGAGACTACTGACTCAGCATTAGGGCAGTTGCCTTACATGGCAATCAGAAAAAAATAGTCCGCCTTGTAACTGGTAGATGGCGGGTTTGATTCCCACACCGCGACATACCTAAGTCATAAAAATCATTCTTTAGCAGCTGCCTGCCTCGCACTTGGCGATATGGGAACAGTGCTAAGACTGGTTGGCCTGTTGTCAGTGTAATGTGACTGGGTGAGATATTCACGTAAGTTATCCGTTTATCTCTGTGTGGCAGCACGTTGACATGTCCAGAGTGCTTCGCCTGTGTTGTGACCTAAACTATGTAGAGGCAGGCGTTAAACCATAACATTTTTAAACAGACCACTGCTTTTGCTGTAACTTCCACATATTAACATGATCATCCTTTTTAGTCTAATTATATTGTCACCTGCTTGCCTTAATCTCTTGGCTCAGAGTTTTTCCTGACTCTTGTTTGATATCAGATTGGGTTATTTCTTTTTTTTTTTTTTTTTTTTTGACACAGTCTGGTGTCAAACACTATGTCGGGTCCCTACACTGGCTTTGGTTGGTACAAAAGGGAAATGATTAACAAACAAACAAACTAATCTTATCATTACCACTCACCATAAAATAAAAAAAGATAGAAACAGCGGAATGGCTAAGAATGTTTACTTAATCAATCTTGAATCAAAGTTAAACTTTCCAGGGATGAAAGAATGAACATGTGAAGACAAACCTTTAGTCTTTGAGCTGAGGACTACCTCTCCCAGATCTGCTATCTCTTGATGTAGCTTGCGAATTTCAGTCTGAGGACTGATTGACGCAGATCCGTTTGCTGAACCAATCTCCATGTGCACCACTTGAGCTTTCAGCACCTCAAGTTCTTCTGATTTGTTTTCAATATGAATGACACGATTGCAAATATTGTCTTGGACTTTTTTAATAAGATCTATATCTGAGCTGTTAGCTGCAAGGTCTGCTTTTAAACTAGAAAACTTCTTTTCTGTGTTTTTCTTATTTTGTTCAAGCCCAGAGTCCAATCTATGTTCTATGGTGTTCAATTTTTCATCCATATCTTGAATCTTTTGGATCAGCCAATCACTTTCTTTTCTACTCTTTCCTCCTGCTGGTGTCCACACTTCTTTCACCTGTGTAGAGGCCTCATTCGAGGGATATTGATCATGTTTACTTCTGGTATTTGTAGCTTCAGAAGTCCATAGTTCTTTCACTTGAGTAGAGGCTTCAGTTGCTTCATGTAATGTTCTTCCTTGCTCCATTCTTGAGCTGTAGCTGGCTATAAAAGACAGAATGAATTCATTACATCAATTTCAATTGGAAAATAGCAATTCGATGCATTAGTATAGCAGATGATAATAAAACCAAAATCTTTGTTCAATAGATTCTAATTCTACCTTTCTTGCTTTGTTAAAGGTTTAAAAACAAACAAATAACATATTTTTTAGAAGAATTCCTGAAACTTGAAAAAAGTCAACAAGAAACTTTTAATACCAGAACACTCAACCAGTGTGGATTGGTTATTAATGTCAGTCCATCATTTCATTTCATTATCCAGAACCCTTTTACCATTACAATGTAGGGCCGAGTCTAATTGAGATGGAATTTCTCTGGATCATGCCATCAAGCCAAGCAGGTAATCAGCCCACTGTGACCTTTGGTGGTAGTGGTAGGATTTCAATTTTGCCCGGACAGCAGCCTTGTGGCCTACTCTTTTCGATTTCCAACTGCCAAGGGTTCTTTGATGTGAGCAATGTGCACATGGGACCTATGAGTTTATCATCTGTCTGCGATAGGACTAGGCTCTAGATCCCACCGATGTTGTAGGGATCAGGGGAATGGCATACAGGGTTTTTCTTGGGGTTTTAGCGATAAAAATCACCATATGATTTTTGTTCCCCAGAAGGACTCGAACTCGCGTCACTTCATTTCAGCGCCAGAGCCATGACCACTGAGCCACCGAGTCCCCCTGACACAATAACTGTAACTATAAATTTGCTCATTTTAGTACCCTTGGTGAGATTGAACCTAGGTTTTGAGGCAAATGCTATCCAGGCTGAGCCAATATTGTCATTTAAATGATGTAACACAAGTGATAGAGGAAAAAAAGAACAATCACTATGATTCAGACTGATAGAAAATGATAGATGTAATAGATAAAATGATGAATAAAATGACTGACAGCAAATGAGAGAGGAAAAAAACAAACAAACAACAACTATGGTTTGGACTGACAGACAGAAAATGGGAATTAAAGAAGCCTGTTGATGTTAATTTAATTCCTGATGCTTGCTTCCCTCGCACATATTCATAACAGCAGAATCACTCAAAAAAAGGAAATGCCACCTTGTTGTTGTCCTCTGCAAGGCCCATCCGAATGTCCCCAGAGTAGGACAGGCTGGCAATGGTGGTGTACAGCTGCTCCTCTGTGAACACATCAGGTAGAAGTAACAGCGCTGTATGAACGGCACTCTCCAAATTTTCCTGGTGAGAAAAGAGAAATTATACCTGGATTCAACTATTCTTTAAACTTTGACATTAAACTGTTCTTAATAAACGATGGCAAAACATTAACCATGTGTTTGTCCTCACATGTCATAATTTGTAATTACCATAATATACAATAAAAAAGAAAAATACAAAACATTTTTTTGCTTGGATATTACCGGCTTAAAATGAAGTATGATGATAATGTGACAAACAAATCATTTTCACTTTCACGAAAAAAGATTTTTCGCAGATGGAAACATTTAGACAAATCAGCTGAAACAATTATCACATTGAAAGAAAATCTGAGGTAATCATGACTTTTTACTTGTATCATTTTCTGGAAAAATAAAACAACCCAAAAATCATGAAATCAATCAAATTGAAACTAATATAAAAACCAACAAAGAAAATAAACAAAAAACAAAGCAAAAACTCCCCTGAGAGTCTTGAAAACAAATTACATTAAACAAAGAGGATAAATAAAAGAATTGATCTGATATCTTACAATCAAGGCTTCAATGAGCTCGCAATTCTTGGGGGCAATGATGAGGTTGATTGGTTTGTGCAACCTCCCACTTATATACAAAGAATCCCAGTCCAAAAGATCTGCAACAAGTTTTTCTGTGCTTATCACCCCATACTTTATTGTTCTGCCATGCATGGGGACAAGAGTGTTGAAATAGGTTGAACCTCCGTACCTGTAGGAAAAAAAATCATTCAAAGAAAGAAAAATTACAAGATGTAGCATGAAGTGTAGTTCATTCAACAAGAAAAATTTCAAAGCGGTTTGTTCCTTTTCAAGCCACTGATGGGAATTCTTGTCTAGGTGCATGAAGCAAATAAAAGAAAGTCTAAACTCTTGGAATTGCCGCCACAAGCTTTGAAGGCTAGCGAATGCTTGATTGCAAACAGTTGAACTACTAAGTGAAATAAAAAATGAATAAGAAAACCTGCTAAACTTTAATTTCAAAGAATATTATGTTTGAAAAAAGTACAAAATGGAGGTCCTCAAAATAATCCCCAATTAACCAACAAACCCACCTCTATATTATTCTCAAAATCAGAATAAAACCTCAAACTCATCAAACTTTTTTTTTCTGAACATGTGAAAAATAATCAAGACACTTCATTTTAGTTTCATTTATTTAATAAGAATGAAACAGATTGATATTCAGAGATATACACATTAGAGTTTTAGACACTTTTCCTTTCAATTATGAAATTTCATCTATTATTAATTGACGGTGGCAAAAAATGAAGCCACGCCAACTGAGCATTTCTACACCACCTATAACAATGAAGATTGGCATACAGGTGTATTTTTTCATGAAGATTGGAGTGGGAACATTGTTTTTAGGAAAAAAGGCGGATTCTTTTAATTAAAAGCTAAAATGCACAAATGTATTTCTAGAGAAGTTGAAATGGCTAATGCGAACCACATCCTTTCCAAAGCAAGGCGTTCAATGGATGTTTTTCAAGACTCTGTCTTATCTTGTGCGCAAACATGAAAAAATAAACCCCTGTGCTTTCTTTTCTGCGAGTTTGCGGGTTATCAGCTAGTAGGAACAATATTCGAGTAAAATACAATCTAAAAAAAGTATAACAATGAAATTACTGTTAACCAGGAAGAACTCATTGCCATTATAAAAAAGAAGCGATATGACATGGATTTGTATTGAAGTGAATAATCGATATCAACTCAGAATTTCTTAACTTTCCTTTAACTTCATCTGATTGGACAATGCAATGATGAAGAGGGCAAAGAAAGGAAAGTAGGGGGATGATATTTTCACATCATTTCTATAGATCTCCATTCTGCTTCTTTTCCCTCTGTTAAAAAAGACAAAATTCTGGTCAGGCCCAACAACTCACAGACTTTAACAAAATCAACAGATAAGGTAATTCATCTACCTATGGTAAACGGAAATGAAGAATAAGTGGCATGATTAGTTGGGTTGGCAAAAACTTAAGCCAATAGAAACATAATTCAGTAAAAACTTAAAAGCTTAAATGAAGTTGAGTTGTACCTACCCTATCTGAATTCAGTGAGTGTAAAAGCATTAACAGTTGATAAATCACATACCTGTCCTGAATTTTGGCAAGTCCTTGGGGTCCAAAATGCCTCAGGAAGGAGTAGTGGTTGGAATGCAATTGTAAATTCAACCCATGCCACTGTTGAGGATCATCAACAACGAATATAAAGTCTAACACATTTTTACTCATATCTTTATCTGCCTCCTGCTTGATGGCTCCTGAGCCATATGCAAAGGCCATCTGAATCCCTTTTGGAAAAGACTCTAGAATATTCTTGTACAGGAGTTTTGTCCTGTACAGCTTAGTAATATCATGCTCTGCATCACAGATAGGCTGGTCTGTTGACGTGGTGGAATAATTCCGAATCTTTATCAAAGGCGTGGATGATATATGAATAATTCTTTTGGGATTTACAAAACACTCATTGTGTTTCAGTAAATTGAAGTTTGAGTTCAGTTTGGAAGGATTGTTTGAAACTGATGTTTTCATCAATCTGTTTCCATTAGAGAAAAATTTCTTTCTCATTTGAAAAGGCTTGAAAACCCTACTTAAAGTAAAGGTTTTAAAAACTTTTTGATTCATTGTAACTATTTTCTTTTTCAAATAAGGATATCCAAGCCTTGTGTTAGTTACTAACCAGTAGAAATAGAATAAAGTTGAAAATTGAGGATGTGAGTATAAATGACTAATTTTTTTCAGATGGCTCTTTTTCAAACACTCCAGCGCCTGACACAGAACTTGTTTTTAGCATTTCAAGCTGGCGCCAGCCTCTTCGCAACAAGTATTCCACTTTGATAGACTCAGTTCTTGGTATGGCAGCATTTTTCCTAAACTCAGCTCTAATGTAGTCTTGAAAACTTGGTTGATCTTTTGTGACTTTCATGAATTGCTTGTATAAAGTGAGAATTTGAATTTGAATTTTACTGCGCCGTGCCATTTTCAATCAAAACATTGTCTCCTGAGTTGAGCTTCAGTGCGTTGACTGATGAAATCTCACAGCTGTTACCTGAAATAGAACAAACAAAAACTACTTTTACTAACTTTTAAGTTCTTGATGTGTAACATTCAAAGGAATGGAAAGGCTAAAAGACTATTGAAAAAAATATTTTCAGACAAAAACCTGATTGATGTAATATGATATATGTTCTCTTTCTGCCTTGAACTTAATTGTTCCTGAAGCAGATGAGAAATAAAAAAGATGATTGTAAACTAGATGATTTAACTTGCCTCCATTATCCACAAAGATTGGGCCAGTCAAGATAACTCACAATATACAATGTTGCTTGAATCCAATATGTGGTACAGTACTCACTGGATTCCTGTACACTCTTGGGAGTTACTAAAAAACGTGCAGGAAAGCAATGTTGCAGGAATCCAGTGTTGTTTCACGTCCAATGAAAAAAAAAAAATCACAGATGTCGCCACTACCCCCACCCCACAATGTCAACGACACAATATTGGATGTAGTGTAATGTAAACATGCAGACCAGGCATGGCATAGTGACCGCAATGCCGCATCAACCCAGCCACTGGTTCAAGTTGGTGCCTTGTCCCATTACTACTGCTGTCGTCATAACAGTCATGGAATTTGATAGTGCACTTGAGGTTATAATGCGTGTACGTGGTGGGTCCTTTGTGTTTGAGATCTTAAGAGAACAATTCAATGTTTGAATTTTTGGTCGTCTTTTGTTTGTTTGTTTTGATTTGTCTTTTTACTTGGACAAGAAATAGCATGCAGTAATGCATAAGGGGCATGCAGTTTCGGCGACTTATCTAAAAAAAAATGTCGTTGCCCAACTGCAGCGTGCAGTAATATGTGTACCCTGCAGGAATCTTGCGTGCAGGAATTTAGTGAGTACTGTACCGTAAATGAAAGATTCAATGGATTTTTTTTCCTTCAATGTCTCAAAAATGTAAGAAAAGATAATGAATGTTTGTTCTAACACAATAATAGTAACCTTCATTTCATTGTACCGGCTATTTGAAATAATGGGACTGATGTGCGTTTTGAATTTTTGGCGAAAGCATCAGAAAAACCAAACTTTGAGGATATGATATAAAAAATAAGTGGTTGCAAGCTAATAGTAAGGATTTCAATCCAAACAACAGTTCAGGCTTTGATATCAACCTGTTTTATTTATGAAACAACAATATTAATAAAGATTTTTATTTTCTTCCAAAAGTGAATTTTTTGGGGTTGAATCCTGCTCCCTAATTTGAAATTTATGATAAGACTCAAATTCATTTTCAGCAACGGCATTGTCTGATATAAAACCCTGTGAGCAGTTCACGGGATAGTTCAACCAAAATGTAGGAAGAAGCAAGTCTTTTTGAATAATAAAAATCATTGGAAGTTTTGTAATTCAAACTAATCCTTTTTTAACAAGCCCAGGCACTCTCAATTCACTTAATGAACCAGCACTAAAACCTTTGTTGGGTAAAAGAGTAAAAGTAGAGAACAAGCTGGCTTCAGTAGTATTCAAGGTAATCAAAGGCTTTCACTTCTAAACTACTGTGCAGGCATAAAAAGGAAAAAGTCTCAAATTGAATTTCCAAAAACAAGACATGCATATCAATCTTAATCTTTTATATTTCAAGGATTCGTTACAGAAAAAAAAAAAAAAATCGATCAACTTCTCAGCAGCAGTTTGAAGAACTAGATGACAAGGGACCCCTTTGATGGAGTTGGTGGCGAACAAAACATTCAATATGTATGAATGATAGGTAATATATAATATAACTTTATGTTAATGTTGTGTGACATGAAAATGAAAGATCTGATGGGGAAGAGTTCTATAATGGGTTAGCACCTCCATGGAGATGTTAACCATCAGATTCATAACAGACAATTAACTACTTAATTTTAAAGCCTTACAAACAGGTGTGGAGGGCGCGGTTGTTCAAGGCATTCAATGCACTGAACAGGTTGTCGATTCCCAAAATGACCTGCTCCTGGACTCTTCATTACCAAACCATTAGATTGCAAAATATGGTTGTGACAACTTGAATGAATATGCTATTATCTAAAAAGTAGTGAAAGAGCAAGTTCCTGTGTGTATCATTTGCGTTAGCGAACAAACCTTACCAATTGCTGTTGTTCCAGTCTGTTTGACTGAGAATTAATGGGTGGGGGAGGGGTGGTAAACATCATCCATGCGATTAGCTTGGCACAGAGAATAGAAGCTGGACCCTTGGACCACAACAAGAGGGTTGAGAGTCGAAGCGTAATGCCAAACACAGTGACTTGCACACTTTATCTAACCTCTCACTCATCACCTGTTCAATCTTCCAACTGAACAGTTAAAAAATAGGGAAGAAGAGAGTTGTGTACAAAGTGGAATCCCCCTTTTTCCCTTCACACCATTTAACAGCTAGCCTGTGCACTTGTGGGACTGAACAGTTATCATATTTGGAGTTTGAGTGCGAGCAACATAGACGCTGTCTACTTAGGATTTGGGTGTCCAGAAGGAGCATTGAACAGGCGTGTTGGCGAGCTGTTTGTCTGTTGTGTGTGCTTGTGCGCACGTAAGTGTGTGTGTGTGTGTGTGTGTGTGTGTGTGTGTGTCTGTATTTGCATGTTTGGGCGTGTGTATTTGCATGTTTGTGTGCGTGTGTGTGAGTGTGTATTTGCATGTGTTTGTGTGTAAATTTATTGCTAGTAAAAAGTGAACAGGTAGCTACATCCAGACACCCAGAAACCACCACTGCTAACAAAGACTCATTGAGAAGGTTTAATCAACTATTAGTTCGAGGAAATGAATAAAGGTCAATCTGTCCTTCAAAGATGCCGTTCTTTCGGAGATCTTTTTTCAGATGTGACAGAACTGTCTTGACCTCGACCCTCTATAGGTCTGACCCCGTGGGTCTAGTCTAGACTAGAATATGATCTAAGATATCAACAAATGGCAAAGTTTCTAAAATGATGTTAACATAAAATCGGTGAAAAAATCTTTCAATTTATCGCACTGGATCAAATAAAGACATAAAAAGACAAAAGTAACCTACAAATAAGATTGCCCAGCAGTTTCTTTGCACCGGCCTCAAGGATGTTTAGTTTGGAGTAGGTAGGTAAGGCAAGGGCGCAGCCATTAGTAAACCCTTAGAGCCAGTACAAACGAGTCATTGAAAGTCGTTAGATTCAAATTTCATCATTTTGCATATAATCAAACATGAAAACTTATGATTGGGAATAACTACGATTCGTCTAGCCACTAGATATTAACAATGATAAACCCAAATTAAAATAAGTTGTTTGACCATTGCTTTTTTTAGCATTATAAGCGATCTGGCTGGTGTGTACGAAGCAAAGAAGTTATAAATAGTAGAAAGCTCACATGATGACGTCATATATAGCCAACAGAAGAAACCCATTGAAGCCTTTCCGCTCGTTCGTCTAGTAGTGACATTGTGGGAATCAGCTCGACAGCGTCTATTGCAACAGCATGGCCGACTGCGTGTACGATTGATTCACATTGCCTATCGGAGACCGATTTCATCTACTCGAACAATCTGTGAATATT
>JAUEKY010085948.1:0-10704 GCA_031833965.1 Scyllaea pelagica
ATCTGACCAGGCTACCTGTCGCCACTTCAGTGCCCGTTCCCTCTATCTACTGCTCCTGCCGGTTAAGATTATCCTTTGAAAAGAAGACATTCTTTACTTTTGATATGTATCGAGTAGTTTATACAAACCACACTGTGATTTCTTATCTAGAATGCAAATCTATTGAAAAGAGAGGTTTTGTCTCTTATGTATAAATAGGTTAGAATAATTGCTACAAGATCATTCGTTCACGCTGCCACAGATAGCAGCTGTGTGCAGTCACTCTCCGCCGGCTGGCCGGTAGCATTCCTTCTGGGTATCGGGTTACGGCGCAAGGTAGCCGTGGTCAGACTTAGTGAGCGGTGATTCGTAGTTGTGTGTCATGCAGTTATGCAGGAAGTAGACATCTAGCTAAAGCAGGTACCTATCATGCAAGGAAGAGAATCAAGTTACTTCAGCAAAAGAACTGGTGTCTTTTTTGCACTCCTCTCTTGCGTCTATGGAAAGAAAAGCCTGGCATAGAGCTCCAATTCTACAGCAGCTTACTTTTGAACTTGCAACAACGCGGCAGCCCAAAGCTCCATGTGCAATCTGAATCAGCACTGTCTGTAATTGGGATAATTTAGTCGTAAAGCAGGCTGACTCTACTTCTTTAGACCAAAAGATCATCATCATCATCATTTCATTATCCAGTGCCCTTTAACTATTACAGAGTAGGACAGACTCTTTTTGACACATAATTTCTCATGATTGTGTCATCAGGCAAGGTAGGTGATCAGACCCACCGTGACCGTTTGTGATAGAGGTTAAATTTTGCCTTGACACTGGCCTTCTCTTTTAGATTTTCAACTGCCAATGGCTATTATTCAATGTGCACAATTTGCAAATGGGACCTCCAAGTTCATTATGTCTATGTTAAGACAAGGCTCTTTATCCCACCAACTTATGGATCAGGGGAGTGGCAAACAGGTCTTTTGGTGGATTTTTGGTCTTAAAAATTTTATTTCAGCGCCAAGACCAGTAAGCCATAAGGTCCCCCAAGACAAAGAGATACCAATAGGTAAAAGATTTAACAGGAAAACCATTAAAAGTTTGCTTAGGATATTTTCTTTGCTAATTGATCAATTTCAACAACTTTTGGAAGAGGATGATTTGCTGTATTTTTCCAAGATCAACTAACAACAAAGAGAAAAAAAAAAGCCTGCAATTGATAGGCTGTTTGTCTGTAGCTTAAACCCTGGCCCAATGTGTGAAAAACAATTCCCACAAATTCTTAGGTCACTTTTTAAGTCAGAATAGCCTGAGAATAACAATTTACTTTTATGTGATTGATATACCTACATTTATTTCCTCTCTTCTTCTCCCAGACATAGTTCGCAGCACAAATGGACTCTGAGATGGCTGATGACAACAAAGCGGAAATCACTGATGAAGCTGCAGATGAAGATCAGTTGCTTGCGGAAGACTCTGAAATGGCAGAGGCTGGGGGAGACGGAGATGCTGGACATGAAAAAACAGAAGAGGAACTAGAGGAGGAATTGAAGGAGACTAAAATCACCATCCCTCGCTATGCTCCTCACAGCATGCCAGATTGGAGATTGGATGACATGAGAAGTAAGATTTGTTTGCATCTGCACAAATTAGATGCTGCTAATTCTTGCTTATAGAGAATCCAATTTTGTTCACATTTATCTAGAATACAGGTATTTCTTTGCTATTGATTTTTTGTGTTGAATTAGATTTCTGGTTGATTTTTGTTTGTTATTTTATTTGATTTGTAAGTGCTCTTTTTATTTTTTTAACAGATCGATGGCAATGGCATGTCAGAATTTATCCTATAGACCAAGAAGACTGCAGAAACTGTATCTTGGACACTGTTACAAAAATTTCCCAGGAGGCCTGGTACTATGTACCAAAACGCAAGAATGGGGAAGGGTATGTGTGAACAAGTCATTTTGTTTTTAAGAAGAGAAAGAAAAACTATTCCTCCATTAAAAAAAAATATTTGATTACAGTTTTAGGTGAGACTGTCTTGTTTTGGGTGCATGGTCCTCCATCACATTTTGAGATAGTAAATATTATGATAAAAACTAGAAAAGGGTGTTAGGTCTTAACCCTTCTCTCGCTTAGCTTATTGCTTGGAGACTTAGCACCCATAATCCTGGACATGGATAAAGCAAGTCCTCACTTCCTTGCTGGTCCAGATTGAAGAAAGCAGTGTGTTTATGTGTGCATACATGTGTCTTTCTGATAAAACATATAGGCCTATCGATAATTTGTTTATAGGTATTTAACAAGTCAGCAGGGACTGTGTATCATTTTAATACCTTGAACATTGTAAAACAGCTCGAAGCACATTGTGGAAGTAGACATTTATTACATTCATTAATTTTTTTATATTGTTATCAATACAATTTATCATATTTCTTATTGTTGAAATGTCATCACTTGTTTTTTAAGTGCACTGATTGATTTTATCAGCATCTCTGTGTACCAATAGTATTCTTTTATTAGAGGTCTAGCTCTCCTCAGAAAATTAAGGTAATCATATTTCTTTTTTAGTCTTCACTTCATTCCTTTTTTTTATCCTCATTCTGAAGTTTTATATTATTGTTGTGTGCCATTTCAGAATAGCTGAGTTGTGTATGAACTCCATGTCTGAAGCTAAAAGTGTGATGGCCCGCATCACAAGGATGCCCTTTTACCATAATTTTGTTACTATCGAAATTAATAAGAAAAAGAAGCCAGATGGAATGGAAGATTCAGAAAAAGTATACTCTGAAGTTGAAGAAACAGGTATGTTTTATAGATTCAGTTATTTTGCAAGCATAATGTGCATTGAGTATTGTTTTAAGTTTGTCTTTTTGCTTTTTTTTTCTTGTGAGAATCTTTGAAAAGTGAATCGTTTGTTATGAAAGATAATTTTTGTTGTTGTTGATAGAACTAACCTGAACCCATGGTGTTGCCCAGTAGAAAAACATAACGAGCACCAACCATTCTGAACATGATTTGAATAGTCAAAAGAACTTAGAGGGGCATAGAAGTAATTTGATTTCGTGAAACCCACATAGGATCTGAAGGGGGTTTTATACAAATCTATTTGAATTTAAATCTCCCTCCTTTCTCCCTTGATTTAACACATCATTCATAATGCATAGCCAAACCCACATAATAACAAACACATCCTGCTTTCAACGGCAATGCACAGGGGTGCTGTCTACTTGTGCACTGACGCTTTGTAAGTTGTGAACCTTGTGCAGGAGGAAAACAAAAACCATGGAGCATTAATTTTTTATGCAGAGAAATACCAAAAATGTCAAAAATTTACAGGCTTTTTATGCAGATGCCCTTGTTTATTTTCTTTCTTATCCCGTCTTGGAATGTAATTTGGATCAACACAAATTTTTTAAGCCATCAACAGCCATAATCGGTCTAGTAGAAAAGTCGGTGGGTGCTGCAGAAAAAAGCCTTTTTTTTTTTTATACTAGAAAATTTCTGCCACAATTATTTCCCTTTGTTCATACATTGGCATTGTAGGTGTATGTTATATTAATATAATTCATTATGATCTCTTTTGACAGCATCAATTGTTTTTGATTCAACAAAATGTGAAAAGATGAAGAATACTGCATCATCGAAGGGTACGGTTATTTTGTTTTATGTTTTTGTCACTTCATATGTCCATATCAGTTTCTAAGTAAGACTTCTTTATTCAATCTCTTAATGGTGAAAGGAATTGTCGTGTTTAGTTTTTATAAAGTGACTACTTCTTTTTCAGATGAATTAACTTGATTCATTATATTGTTAATGGTTAATTGATCTTGTTTTAAATTTCATGAAAAGAAATAATTTCTTTTTATCTTGTTAATCTCTGCTCTTGTGTGGCTCCTTTGTAGAAAAAAATCCTTTGATCTTGATCTGGTAAAGCATTTTTATCTTTGTGGAAGTGTGGTGTGTGTTTGTGTGTATGGAAGAGAGATAATTAGCAGGACAACCCCTGTTGTTTTTCATTTGAAGAACTGCACACTTTATCTTTACAGGAGGTGTAAAACGCCGGACTCTGTGGGTGAGATATTTGTCAGAAGACACAACCCCAGAGCTTCTACGTGTAGTTTTTCCTTTTGCTCAAACTACGCAAGTACACACGCATGACACTCTGCGGTGAGTAAGGTAGTGGGCGGACCTTTGGAGCTGTGCATTTTGTACGGTCTCCTCTCAAGCCCCCCACTGCCGGCTTTTCTATTAAGTGATGCATTCCACCATTGGTAGGATGTCACTTAATTGTAGCTGCTTTAATGCAGCCATAATTTGATTGAGGGACTGCTGTTGCTTGTAATGAAATTGCATCATGCACAATGGATGTCATTTTTGTTGTTGTCCATACAGAAAACCCCACTTGAAAGAAAGTAGGGTGAGCAAGATGCATTCGATTCAAGTGTAACAGGCCATTAAGTCATGTAAGACTAGCTGTGAAATTAGATTTTCATCTGAGATCTAGAAACGATATGAGCAGGTAGCATCTTTATTTTTGGTCTGGAACAACCTTTTGAAGCAATGCTGTCTTGTGTTTGGTTTTGATTTTTTTCATCTTTTTTATATTTTTACTGGAAATTTTTGTCTGTTGTATTTTTCTTTTTATAATTTTTTGTTTGTGCAATGAGTACCATGCAGCTTTTCAATCTTTTCATGTAGATAGAAGGATTGATTACTGTAGAATGATACCAAACTTTCTTTCATTGATCCATGTTTTGTTTGCTTTGGGGGGTTGAAATCATTGTAAGGATTAAAAGCTAACATTTAGTTGAAATTGGCTATGCTTCCATTAATGATTATTTATTCGATTGTTTGAAGGGGGGGTCATTATAGTTTTATTGTTTTAGACCTGTTAAAGCAGTCTGAGCTTTGATGTTGATCATCTCTTTGTAAATGAACTTAAATGCTCCCAATGTGCAAGCATGAATCAATGAAGTAAGATTGCCTATGAGATGAACTTTTGATTGATTAATTAAAATTTAGTTTCTTTCTCCCACTATTTTATTGAAGCTATATTTTGTCTGTATCAAGGAATACTTGCTTGCATGGTTAGTCAACACGTTAAGTGTTCTGTTCACTTCTGAGCAAAAAGGTTTTAAGGGGGATTGTGATCAAGTAGTTTGATAGGGTTGAGGTTTTTTTTGTTTTTTTTTTACAGCAAGTGCTTTTAGTGAATCAGCTTTTTGTTTTTTTATGACATCTGGAAAAGGCTTTTCAAATATATGTGAATTTGAGATGAGGTTATAACTGTGTGCTCTTTTATCCATTTTCTTATCTTTGCTTCATTTTGTTTAGTCTTTTTTTCATCTTATTTCGTTTTGGTTCACTTGTATGTTACATGTATCAACCAAATATTACCATCTCTTTTCAGAGTTGCTGAGATCAAGACTAACTCAAAGGTTGATGTTATGCTCTTCATGAAAGGATATCTCACTGTTATAATGAACAACAAGCATGTTCTTGCATTGCAAAATAAAGAGAGTGAAGAAAGTGAAGAAGGTAACTGCTTTGAAATGCTTTTATATTTCTATATTTTCTTGTTATCAGTTACAGCTTTTCATGGCTTGCATGAATTTGCTAGGCATAAAGCTCCTAAGAAAGAAAATGGCTATGTTGTCCTAACCAATCACTTCACATATGTTTCAGCTGCATTTTTCTTATATGTTCTATTAAAATATATCTGTCTTTTTGTATTTTTAATCAAGTACCCTAATTTTTCATAGAATACTGCTCTACATCATTTGCTTAATGTCCAAGTCTGAAATAAGTTAAGCATTCAATTTCTTTTGATAAAGAGATGCATGCCTGAAATTTTTCAGATCTGATCTGAGCAGCGCTGAGTTGTGAATGCTTGGAAGCACTTGGGAATCTTTTAAAAAGTTCATTAATTTGTGATGTTTATAAATGTTAATCCTGTATTCAATTTGTCCTGTATAAAACAAAACCCCTCTCAGACAGACACTATATTTTTATTCTCTACCCATTGAATCCTATTTCAGCTATCAAAGCGGAGCTGGAAAAGTCTGTGACGCCATTAGAGTCCCTTGACCAAGCACCGACTTCCGTAGCTGAAAGATCTGACCTGAGAAAAGAAGAAAAGAATCTTTCAGCCAGAGTCCTAAAGAGAACCCTACACCAGCAGCAGAAACTGATTGATTCCAAACGCAAAGACCCAATGATGAGAAACAGAAGTGGTGAACCCCCTGCCAAACGTGGTGGACGGGGTAACTGGGGTGATCGTTTTGATGGAAGGAGACAAGGCGGCGGCGGTGGTGGTGGTGGCAGATTCAGTGGAGGCTACCCCGGAGGTCCTGGTGGAATGCCATACGGTGGAGGACCACGCGGTCCTGGCTATGGAGGTGGTAAGTAGAGCTTTCTTGAATATTTAAAAAAAATCATATGAAAAATAAGTAAGCAACTATTAGTTCTCTAGTGTCGCAAAATGGTCTTGGAGATTTGCACAGCTTTATCTACATTGATACCTCACAGTAAATAGGCTATGTTAACCCACTGCTGTTCAGATCGCCCGTAAAGAAACTGTCTATGGAAGTTCAGATTGCCGATATAGCCTTCTTGGCACATGTGATTTTGAAATCCGTATGACAAGAATTTGTGTAGAACATGCTACTTTAATTATAAGGCGGAAGTAGAGGAAGATTCAAAGCAAAAGTGGCTTTTGCTGAACGTTAATATTCGTTCTAGTAATGATGCCATGGCGTAAAATTCAGCCCTGAAAGTACCCATTGTAAGATTACACAAATTATTTTGGGAACTAGTCATTATCGCAATAAATCCATTAAAGATGCAAGTGAAATATACCATTTTAACCTCAAATCGGGCATTGACGATGAGCCTCAAATAAAAGCAAACTGTGTCGATGTATTCTCGTTAAGTTCTTGTTATGGTGGGGGCACTTAAGCAGGCCAAACATCCATATTAGATCAATAGATACTTAAAATTCATGTATCAAATTAAAGTTCAGCCACTATTCCTCTTAGAATTGTTTTTGTTATATTTTTTGGGTGTGTTGGAGACCTAGAAAATTAATTTACTCAATGAGGTGTGCCAGACTCCTAATGCAAAACAAAAGAGAGTGGGGTTGCAAGAGGCGTGTCAACAAATCAACCGCTGAATGCTACGTTTCAATGATACCAGGCATCTACTACCCTCTTTTAGTGCGTGTGCTGCTCCTTCCCCCTCCCATATTGACCTTCCATTTCATTTTATACGCTAGGAAAATTAGTTGACAAACAATCTAGGTGTCCAAAAATAGAACCAGTACGCCTCGATGAGCACAGTGCTGTGCTTGAGTTGCCACCCGTTTACTGGGCCCTTTTTAATTCCTTTTTATTTCAATGCCCTCTCTTAATGAACCTGAAATTTTCTCCCAATGGGTGTACTTTTCGATATTTCACCTTCCAATTCAAATTTGTACACTCAAACAGGAATTAGGGTCAGCAGCTCTGTTAAAAAAAAGATAACTAAGAAATAATGCACAATAATAGCAATGTGAAGTTTTTAAGGTATCTCAGGTCTTGGAAATTAAGTTGATAATTTATATTGATAGAGAGTGAGATCTTATTCATGTGACATAGGGTGGGGTTGATGAACTGAATTTGACTGGACACCAGTGCTTTCAGGCAAACCAAGTTGTGAGGGATTATAAAGCAGAGTTGCCAACCATCTTAAATTTTATGAAAATATCCCTGATTCAGTTTTGCTCATTTAAGATTTTTCCCCTTGTTTATAAGGCTCAGTTAAAATCATTTTAGTTAAATGCTAAAATATTTTTTTATGGGGTGGAAGACAAACCTGTTGGTTGAATGCATTGAATGTCTGTTCAGTAACTTTGATGAGCTTGAAATTTGTTACTCTTTAATAGCTGGGGTAACACATGAATATTTTTTTATATGTTCTTTCTTGTGGTTCTGAAAGTTGGCGTGTAAGATAGAATGCAGTGAAACTGAGTTATATCGAGAACCCCTATTCCAAATGAGAATTGTGGTTATTACAGAGCTCTTATTCCCGATTCCAGGGGGAAACAACTAAATTATCATAATATTACAGTACAGCTGTTGTGTGACAGCCTGACAAACTGGGCGGGCGTATCAAGCAAGCTTTCGTTGTGTTGCATACACATACACACATGAGTGTGCAGTAGAGAGCCAACGCACACTGTAGTGCACTTTGTTGCTACTGTGGATGTGTGACGTGTGTTGTGTATGTGTATTGCTTGAAGTAATGCAAGATTTTGCATGTTGAGTTCTCGTTATTCCAGGGTTCTGGAATGCATGGTGTCGTTTAACCAGATCAATAGAGAGATGAAGGGAGAAAAAAAAACGGGGATTTGAAATAGTCTTGTTACTTCCTAGTTATTGTTATTTCCATTGTTGTTAAAGATGAAACACCACTCTTTACCAACCATTCTTTTCAGGCATGATGAATCCACATGACATGGCAGCTGAAATGATGATGATGCAGGCCCAACTAAATCAAACTATTCAAAATCAACTGATGAGGTTACACCCTGGTGGTGGTGTTGGCGGCGGCGGCGGTGGTGGCTATGGAGGCCGCAAGGACGGAAGGAGAGGAGGTAGAGGAGGTGGTCGCAAGTAAGTTCTGCTTTGGTGACTTTTGTTGATTTTCAGCCATTTTCTTATTTTCTGTTGCAAACAATTTGTTGTTTTTATTTAGACTTATTTGGGTCGTATTTTTCCCCCCAACAATCTTACTTTTGATTGTAAGATTTAGTAAGGTATTAATCTTACTAGCTAATTAATCCTTTGCCCTAGAGATGGTAGATAGATTCTTCAGATGAAAGGAGGATTTTAATTGACTTGTCCGTTTTCAAGGTTGTATATTTTACTGGATGGAGATAGTGAGAGATACATCTAAAAAGGTTTTCTCTAAAAACAACTTCATAGTAGGGTAAAGGCTTTTAAATGCATAAAAAGTACACACTGAGCTATTATCTTTTTTTTTTCCTGCTTGCAGGGGTGGTTGGTAAAAATACAAGTTTTGTGATGCAGGTGAGAGAACTTTTTTTGTCAGTTTATCCTAGCTTCAAATGAGCTGGGTTTTTTTTTTTTTACTGTGTGTTTTGTAGTCATTAGAACATGTAGTCATCCAAATCTGGAGAAAGACATTACTGCGCTAGGGCGTAATGAAATGTTAAACATAGTTTTATTGGAGAGAAAATTTTCCATTGATTCCACTTCTTTCATTGTCCTAATTCTCCTGGCTTACTGATGTTCTGTGCAAGTCAAATACACACTTTTTAGCAGATCTAGGCAACCATTCACCCATTGAAACAGTCTGAAACATGGGAGTAAAATTTTGTTTGTCATTCACTAGCCTTTTAATATTTCCAACTCATTTTGCATTATTGAATGCGTTGGCATAGAACTGCATAGGACGGGCTTTTCCATAAAAGTGGAATGATATCCATAGTACACTAAAGGCTTTTTTTCTTCCCTAACTGTTGTTGATATTCCTAGTACTATCAGGTTATGAACAGATTCAGTGGGGGCCAGGAATATCAGTTTTATCGAATGAAAAAGTGTATAGGCTCAAAATATTATATTCAACACAAAGTGAATCATTTTTGTAGATTGAATGCCGATTTTTTCTTAATTGCTGGCTTAACCCTTTAGTTGGCAGACTTAGTTCACAGGTTTATTTAGAATTTGGAGAATGCAGTTTTACTCTTAGATAAGAATACTACTCCCCTCCTTCATTGCGATTCATATAGAAATCTTGTTGAACTGAAGTGTCACACCTTAGATCCTATAGAAATCTTGTTGAACTGAAGTGTCACACCTTAGACCCCTTTTATGGCAATAGGAGTTTCCATGAGCTGTCATCATTCTCATCCCTCTTGAAAGCACTGGCAATTGATTCAAACTCTATGGATTATTGGACAGCTAAGCCAGCGATCTATATTGCTAATTGATATATAGGAAGTGGAAGAAGCATATCGCTTTTAATCCATTTAAATCCATTTTCCATTCACTATGTTATTTTGGTGTTAAAATCAAAATTGTAATCTAAACAAAAGGTATTTTAATTTTAACCATACAGCTCCAAGTCCAAGTGTCTGCTAGTTCCCTCTGGTCACACCAAAATTATTACTGTTGATGTGATTATTGTTTTTCTATTAGAGTTGGTTTACACAACAAAGTCAATCTGTTGTGGTGATCCCCTGAAGAGTAAGAGTTAGAAGGGGCTGAGCTTAAAAGTGTGAGACAAGCTAATCCATCAATTTGATGAAGAAGAAAAAAAGAATTGTGAGGTACATCCTGAAAGATGTCTAGGAGCCTCTAACGCATATTGAATGTGTACTCTACCAAATGAAGTTAAATATTGTGACAAATACTGTATCTTGTTTTTTTTCCCCTCTTTGTCCTCAGAAGCAAGTAAGCTCTCAACTGGCACAGATTTTATGTCATTCTCATTGTATCTAAATTCATTGTTGTGCTTTAAGATTTAAATGTAATAAAATCATTGATCGTAATATATTGTCTCTTCCTCTTAATTTTTTCTTGGTGTTTGATTGATTGTATAGGTTTGAGAAGTTGTAAAGTACAACTCTGATAGTATGTTTCAATAGTAGTTTTTCTGAGGTTGATTTTTGTTGTTGTTGCGGGGGGGGGGGGGGGTGCATTCATTTAGGTAAAGAAAGAATGTGACAAA
>JAUEKY010086059.1:0-10701 GCA_031833965.1 Scyllaea pelagica
AGAGAGAGAGAGAGAGAGAGAGAGTTTATTTTGGACTGAGAGATGCTGGTTGACAGTTAGATAATTGATGTAATGAATGATTTTTTCAGAAAAGGATATAACATATCTATTGGCTCCACGTCGAACATCAGATAAAATTCAAACAATTTTTGTCATCAAGGAATGTTTTCCAGTCATTTTTGAAAATTCCTCAACCTGGACTAAACAATGTATAGAACCAAGCTCTGTTGGGCCCCAATGATATTGAATGATCTTTTGGAAGATGTTTGTTGGTCCCCATCCTTAAATGATCTTTTGAAGGGAAAAATTGAAGGGGCTAGCTGGTTGGCTTTGACCCTTGACCCTTGACAGCTACACCCAAAACCAATTTGCTAGAAGAAAAAGGTTGACGAATTAAAGCACAAATTACCAAAGCCAACACTTTCCAATCTTTCTCTTCTCCAAAACTAAAAAGACTTTATCATCAATCTTAGGCAGGGTAGCAGTGTACCTATCCTGCACCTCTTTTTTCTCTGAATGGTCTTCTGATTGTCCCATTTTTTATGTCAGTCATTGACAGCATGAGCAAATTGAGAAAAATGTGAATAAAGAGCCTTTTCCAAAAATTCAGCATTGCATCAACCTTGACAGTACCTAAACTAAAGCTGCTTCATCTAACTGCCTGTTTATTCTTCATGCCAAATATCCTTTAACTCCAAAGGACAATCAGGAAGATATTATTCTGCCCATGAGGTGAAAGTTTAGTAAAGGGAAAGAAAACTGCAAAAGTTGGATGATTTTTCAAATAACCTGCAAGACACATGCATGCCCGACAGAATTTTTTCTAAAATATATGCATGAAAATATATTGTTTATCGTTTTACACGCATACAAATACAAATTTTCATCCATGTTGCTGCTTCAAAATGAAAGGCAGTAACTACAGGCTGGTTGCTGCTGCCAATTTCATCTCTATCAAGGCAAACATGTTTTGTTTCTTTACTTCTCACGGATATAAATGACTGATATTACACCATTGATGCAGCTTAACAGGAGCACCAGGATATAGATAAGTCCAACACTACCTGAGAGATTCATATATCTACAGTAGATTACATACTATGTCCGTAACTACCTTTTATTTGGAAACAGTAGCAACATTCCGCCACATTTTTCTGAACCATTTTATTTCATCAAGAAAACTAAAACAAGGAAAAAAAGTAGAAACGTGATATTTAACTAAAAATTCATTTATTTTTCTTTACAAATATAATAAAACATTCTTTCTTTCAGCATCGTTGGTATGATAAGGCAACAACAATACTTACAAATTATAATCATTAATTTATTCTAAGATGAGTGGTTAAACGAAAGGTGGAAGATAAAAGATAAAGCAAGACACTACCACTACTAGGAAATATTAATATCATAATAATACAAGATGAGAGTGCAGCCTGTGTTCTTGTAATGGGATTTTGTGATACCTTGAGACTGATGCGGACATATATCCCCCACCATATCAATTCTTTTACCTTTCAATAGCATCTCTCCCCTCTCCCCCCCCCCCCTCCCCCCTTTTTTTTCTTTCTCTCTCTCTCTCTTTCTCTTCTCTGTTCAATACTTCTATGTCACTGTTTTTTAAAAGATACAAAGTCATAACTGAATCAGGAAGATAAAACATTTTGATGTAGCAACACTTAATTGGCCATTTCACAGAGTGTGTGCTCTAGACAAGTGATTGTGCTCTACTCAAATATCTCACCTTGTCACAATTTACTAAAGTCAGGCAAACCAGTCTTGGCGCTGTTTCCATTAGCCAAGCACATGACAGAGCCGTTGGTAAATTACTGATTTTTATATCTTTGGTATATGGTCAGGTGTCAAACCTGTGACTTCCCAGATCTAATTGAACCAACTATGGTGGGGATTTAGCAATTAATCACCATGTACGAGTATGTGGCTATATTTCCATCCAACCTTCTATTGAGTGAATCAAACATGGTTATCCATTTTTCAGAGCAGGAGAGACCTGAAACACCAAACACAATCACAAGAAACATTTATGAAAACAGCCTCATCCCAATATCATCCACCAAGAACGACAGGAAATTTTCTTATTACCCAAGAACCATTCTAGGTTGTAGCAAACTACGAGAAGAATATTCTCTCCATCCAAACGTCATCACCACGGAAACGACAACATCTCAAGTCTCAAGACCATGTCAGAATCTTCGGCTTCAAAGGTGGACATTATCCAGCAGATCCAGATTATCCGGCAGTTCCAGGAATGAAACATTAGAAAGAAGTGAAAAAATAATGTCCATTGGACCTGAACGTTTTCTCTTAAAATGAATTGAAGCAAAACTGAAAGATTCAAATTCAAAGCAAGAAAAAAAAGAAGTCATTGATCCACGTGACTATGCCTTCACTCCATTTCTTCCTCATCTTTGTTTAAGTGGCTCTTTCTATGGTAAACAAGCTGAGAGTAGACTGCACATATTGGGCATTAAAAAGTTCTCTCTTTTTTTATTTGTAGTCTATTTCAATGGCATCATGAAACCGATATAACTAAAAACTTCCCCTTTTAACGCACAAAGCCTAAGCTGTTAGCTAACTGATATATTGTAATATCACAATGTTGCTTTTACTTTTACACATAGCATTCTTTCAAAGACTCCCTATAATATGATCGTGTTTTCCACTGGTATTTGTACCTTGTATTGAAAGAAACATTATAAAAGTATACCTGCCGCAATCATTATTGGAATCTCCATTCTGGAACTTCAGTACAAAGCCACATCTAATAATAATTTGCAAGAAAGGTGTCCAGAAATATGACACTTCTAAAACAAAAATTCTGTCAAAGTTGTCAAAACAGGAAAATTACATAGGTCATTGCAGTTTCAGGTTTTGATATTTGATATTCAGTTTCTTTACAGCTCTCAAAACTGATATATAAAAAAAAAATTCAGCCACTATGTCAAAGCCTGTTGCATCCTTCATAGAAAGAGACGAAAGAATAATCTTGAAAGTAAAGTTGAGGATGTTTGAAACAGAGGAAGGCGCAGTAAAGAAGGGTGGTGTCTTAAAACAGAATAGAACAGAAGGTGGATAAGCATCATGGTCATTGATTCCATTAAAGGTAATAAAAAACCCAGTTGCCTTTTTTCTTAATCTTGTTTTAATCTGGTGTTTTTATTTAACTTGTGACTAATGGAACAGGTCGCAAATTTTGTGTCCCTTGATGATGTCAAAATAGAAATACTGAGTACAATAATCCTACTACAATTGAGAAGAATACTCATTTCTCTCCCTAGCCAAATAACATCAGTTCCACCCAGCAAAGATTTACAAATTAAATGGATTGCAGCACACTCATAAAGCTGTATCATGAATCTGACCCATAAATGGAGGGATGGAAGTTATCACAGAGAACAACAGGAGCCAAGAAATAAGGACAAATTCAGCAGTAAATGTCTAAGGGCAAAATATATTCTCAGCAGATTGAGCAAACAACATGGACAGGAAAATTTAAAAATGCCAAGAAAATAAAATAATAAAAATACTACTTCCCATCAAAGGTTAAAAGAAACTATTTTTTTCAACAGAAAACTATTTGAAAAAAAAAAGATTAACAAATTGATATGTGATAATAATATCAAAACATGATATGTTAAATTTCAGAATGAGAATGAATGGAGGCAATAAATGGCAAGTAATCGTGATCATATGACTCGGTGTGGTGAAACAATATATAATCATATACAAATACAAATATCATTTACAGACAAATAAAAGAAATGATTGTTTTGGTGTCTATGGAGTTTCCAAATCAGTGAGTGACAACCTGTGAAAAAGAAAAAACTCAATTGGTTCTTCATTTGGACATCAACAAAAGTCATGAATATCAAACATCAATGAGTATTACTTAACAATGAAATAATTTCTCATACTGCATTTTTATATGTTTTTTGGCAAATCCTTTCAAAGGTGGCTGTAGAATTGAACCTCCATCCTGACTAACTATGTTTCATTTGTTTGCTATTAGAACTTTGTGGAATGATGCAACTTTATTTTTGTCATCAGTATTCATTTGCAAGGAAGAAATCTTCCTTATCCTGAGACATGCTAATGACAGGAGAATTCATTCCATCTATTCAGATATTAAACTAGAAGAAGAAGGTTCTAAAGTGAAAGCATAAAAGTGATGGGGAAATTGTTATGGATATAGATATAACAATTATTCTCAATTCTCAAAACTCATGGGTACTTATACTTTAAATCTTATGATAGACTTTAACATGTCCCCAGAAATACCCAGAAAACTGCAGTTGTCAATCAAGATCCAAGCTTATTCATTCATTATATAACATCTGTGTCAGTTTTGGAGTGGAATCAACAGAAGGGATGATCTAGGGGAAGGCCAAGAAGTACATGGAGAAGAATTGCTGATAGTGATGTGAGGAGAAGAGAAAGAATTGGAAGCAAGCTGAAAAAATAGCTCAGGACAGAGAAGAATGGAGGCTGTTTGTTCGTGGCCTGTCCATATATCTAGGGTGTGAAAGGCAATTTTGATGATCATCATAACCTAAACTCTGTTCTGTGGCCAAGTTTAATAGATGTTGACTGACAAAGGCAAGAGAAACTGTCAATAATCAGATAAATAGGTCTTTGTAGCAAGGTAATGAAAATGTTATGGCCTAAAACCATAACAAACAATTAAACCCAAAAGTTAAGCCATTATTGAGAATACCATAAGGAGAAAAAATTAAATTAACTTTTTTTTTTGACAACTTGGAAAACACTGGAGGCAAATGCTTTTCTTGGTCAATTGGAATAGATCATACATGCAGAAGTGTTCCTCTTTGGATTTCTTCACTGTTCATGTTTTCTTTTAGGTAAAGACAGTGCTCTGCACCTCATCTCCCCCTCCCCCCCCCCCCCCCTCCTTTTCCAATTATTCATCTTTGCTGATCTCAGAACAACTACTGTTGAATTAGAGACTGAATGAAAAAGGATAAGAATTATATCAAAGTCTGCACTGTTCTAGACATAGGAGGGAAAACACTAGAGAGAAGAAAAAAAAAGTTGCTGAGAAGAGGGTAAAGTAGCAAAGCAGAAAAGGGAAATTTTCAGCAATCTTGCAGAGCACCAGTGGAAATGGGAAAGCTATAATACTGCCCCTAATTTCTCTTAGGAATAATAGCCAGCAGGGTAAAAGTCAATGACCATACTTACTTGCCAGTTGTAGGCCCTGCTTGTAATTCAGCCCTCAGTTTTGCCAATTGCTGCTTCGTGTCTGCCTCTGACATTTCAGCATAATCGGCCAGTTTGCTGATGGTCTGTCGGCTCGACTGGATCATCTCTTTGGCACGTTGAGCTGCATCTTCTGCCTTTGACCTTTCATCTTCTAGACTCTTTTTCTGTTCCTGGTTGTCTTTGGCAAGTTTGGCCTGGGTAAGTCTGGAGGTGAAAGATAAGTATTTTTCTTGATTTTGTAAAAAGTTTGAAAATCATAGGACCAACAACTTTACAATTGAACCATTTGATATTCAACTGTTTTCAAATCATTGTTCCTTGAGGTTTAAATCAGAAGAAAAAAATGAAAAATTGATGTGAGTGTGAGAATTTGTTTATTAGTCTTTTGACAACTTGCTTATCATGAGACTTCAAGAAGGGGAGCTCGTTTTCTTCACTATATGACTCCTTTGATTAACTTCATTAAAATGGAGTGAGTTGTCTGTAGACAGTAATTGCATGTAGGGGATCAAGAATACAATCTTGGGTTTTAATGCACCTATAGTACAATAATATGCTAGGTTTCCATTACTTTTCATAATTACGGATGAGCAAAAACAAGTAAAAAAATCATTCTACAAATGTATCAACATTACATTATTGAGTTATTGCATTAAAACTGGCTGCTCATCCGAAGATTGTAGATGGATGTATCTTTTTATCAGACCCAAAACATGAATATTTCTCATGGGCACTTTGCCCTTCATTTGGACAGGACAATGTCATAAAACATATTTAAATGTAAGTGGTGTTGTTTCTATAACAATGATTCATGTTTGCTCCAAACAATGTTGTGCTTTTACATAGTATTAAGTGAATATTGAAATAATCGGAAATAATATTGAAAACATTAATCCATTGTTCATTAAAATTGATCTAAATGTGTAAGGATGCATTGAAAAAAAAAAAATCAATATCATAGTTTAAGGGCACCATAAGGTTTCTTAGGGCACCATAGGGTTTCTATGACAAGTTCTTAGATGAATATAGTGTTTATGCTGAGCATGACAAGTTCTAAGGTAATTACAAAGCTTAAAAGCTGTGAGATGGTATGGGACTTTTGTACCTGGGCTTTAATTGTTTGGACAAGCCCTGTTTTGAGCTTCAAGTCCAGCATTTGATCTACAGAACTTCATGCAGTTAGTAAATTGAAATTCATTTTAAAATATCAAAAGTACCAAACCAAAAAGAAGTTCAGTATTTGTTTATAAATTGAATCGTATAATGAAAAATACCATTGCCAAGTAATGAAGTCGTATGATAAAAGGACAATGAAACTGATTTCAACTTTGTAATTTTTCTCTCCTTGATCATAAACTAGCATTTTCATTCAAACTTAGACAATGACTATGTTCATTACATACATGTTTATTAGAGTAAAAAGCTCACCACTGTCGGTTCATTTTTTATCATTATGCCTATCGGTGTTCGCATAGAAGTACTCCTGAAGTTACTGTTACCTGCACAACTCAGTAATAACTTTATAAAAAAGAAACTCACTTGGAAGTCGTCAGTTCAGTTTGTAACTTGTCAAACTTTCCCCTGAACCAGTCATGAGCTTCTTGAAGATGTTTGGAGATCTAAAAAGTGACAGATTTATCATTTCTAAGTAATGACTTCTGTTTTCATTTGAAAGCAATCATGGTGCATCAACTATAATGATTAAGTGTCCATCAATGCCATCTTAGATACCCTGTGAATAAAGCTGCTTTGCACTTCTTGGGATCTGTTTTCAATTACCCTGCTAACTCTCTTTATAACATCACTCTGATTAAAAAAATCACAACAGAGCAAATTAATCATCCAAATTCATAGAAAAAAGACTTAATATAAAAAATCATTTTGTGTTTTTTCTATTGGTGAAAGGTGTGCACAACATTTCAGCACCCAATAAAGAAATATTTAGACCATTGTAGTAGTTAACAGACCTAATCAGCCGTGCCACACAAATCAAAATAATAAAGTAATGAAGAAAAGAATAAGACAAGACTATTACAAATGATAAACACATCCTAGCCTTAGCATGATATAACTAGGTAGTAAGATAATTGTGAACCTGTCCATTTATGATGCTTGTTTAACAGTGCGACTAATTCGATCTGCCATCACATCAAAAGGGGCAACCTCTAAGCAGTGATCTTTGTCTATGAGAAGCAGAACTAAAAAATGAAAGATTTTCAGCTCACCTCCAGTGATTCTGAACGAACTTCTCTCAGTTTTTCATTAGGCTGCTGTGCCTCTTTGTATGTGTCCATGTCTTTCCTTCTGCTGCCCTGGAAGTATAAAAGGAATGATTTGATACAACTTCTCCTATCCATTACATTGAAACTTAACAATTAAGATTGTAGTCTATTTTCAAAAATGACATAGCAAAAGATAAAAAAAAACAGATTAATCCAAGACAAATCCACTTTATTTAGAGCAAGCTTCAATGTTTGAGTTAACCATCTATTTAAGATTGGATGTCTGACAAAAAAAAAAAACCAACATAAAACCTATTCACAACAATAGCAATTTTGTACTGATCTCAAGCCAATTTGAAATTCATTACAATTTAAAAATAGTGCCCTGTCTTTCTTAGGATCAATGTCTGTTCTGGTTTATGATCCTTTTTATTTATTTTGTTCTTGTTAAAGATTACAATTGATATTTCAAGTTGTTTAAAGACTCTCCAACTCTACTCTGGTTCACATAAAATTATCTTTAATCTAAAAATAAAACTTGATCTCAAATAACATGCACAGTTAAATCATTTTTACAAGGAGAGCATGAATTTATATGGCAAAATCATTTTCAAAGTTGACTTATAGATGTGGAAAAGGATTTTTCTCAATCACACATTTCTTTCACCAAGCCTTTTAACATGACGGATCATTGTTAGTTTATCATGAAGTAATCATTTTGTTTCTCAAATCTTAGCAATTAATTCTTTCGACTTCGTGATAGGGCTAGCTCTCAGTGCCTCAGTGCCTACATTACAACACTTCAAATGGCTTCTTTTGAGTAACAGCTATATCAACTTTAGATAATGCTTAAAATTATCCCTTTTTATATAAGGCAAATAGAAATGGAATATAAAATCATTTATGCAAAGTAACGTATTTTGAATTAAGAAGATTAGGACAGCTAGCAAAGTATCTTAATGAGAATTCAATGAAAACTCACATTTCCTCTTTGATTGTTACCTGCATTGATTACTGTCATTCATTATTTTATAACCTGCCAAGTAACCAGATTGATAGGCTCCAGTGCATTCAAAATCATGCTGTCAGAAGTCTGACCATGTAACCCTGATATTTATACAGCTACATTAGCTTCCTATTGAGGCAAGAATTATCTATAAAATTGCTGTTCTCTGTTGTAAATATTCCAATGAAATTTCCCCTTCTTATGTATTTCTGATTTGATTTGTAAATACACCCCATCCTGTAATTTAAGGTCTTAAATTGTCCAAAAAGGATTAAAACGATTTGCAGACAGATCACTTGAGCATGCTGCCCCTTGTGTGTGGAATTCTCTACCCACACCATTAAGCTACGGTGTAAAAAACACATCTTAAAAAACGTTTAAACGTTTTGGTTTAACGCCTGCTTCTACACAGTTTAGCTCACATCGCCGGCGGAGCACTCTGGACATGTTAACGTGCTGCCACACAGAGATAAATGGAGAACTCACACAAATATCTCAACCAGTCACATTATACTGACACAGGGCCAACCAGTCTCAGCACTGTTCCCATGATGACAAACGCTAAAAAACCGATTTTTACGACTTAGGTATGTCGCGGTGTGGTAATCAAACCCGGCACCTACCGGTTACGAGGCGGACGCTCTACCAAGTGCGCCAACGAAGCCGGTAAGTACCAGTACCATGTGTGTGTGTGTGTGTGTCAGTTAACTCTTGCAGTCTCCAGCGTGTGTGTGTGTTTGTGGAAGGAGGGAGGGAGGGATATAGGAGGTGGTGGATCTACTAAAGAAAGAGATTGGAAAAGTTTTTATTTTGAATCAACATAAAAAAGATATTCAAGGAAAAAGACACTGGAATTGGTATTTTCTTTTTAAGGTCAATGAATTTGAATTACTGAAAAATACGACTTATTGCTTTCTTCCTTATCCATGGTGATTTTGTTTTTTGGATTAGCAATAGTTTCTTAATATAGGTACTGTAAAGTTGATAGGCAGACAAACAAATATTTTGATGATTTTCGGTTATAGTTATAGTTATACACGCAGGCTTCATGCTCGCCGCCATCAAGCACGCTTCGGACTCAAGCACGCTGTGCTGTTCTTACCGATTTTTTTCTATGGCAAACTGTACGTCTTGAAGCACGGTGACTTCGGCTTCAAGCACGCTTTATTACTTGGCAGTAGCCAATTTTGAGGGTTGTTGCCCGCTCTGTTTCATAACAAAAGCGGCATCGCAGCTGTGAGCGGGCAGAAATAGGGTGATGGAGATGAGTGACAAAGGAAAATGGTTGGGGATGGGAGGGGGTTAAGAAGGGGATTGAGGATTGCACAACCGTAGTACACCGGCTGACTGTGTGTCATTCACACCCTGACTTCTGCTCCTTACATCATGAACGAGTTTCAAGGATGCTTTACCTTCCACCGTCCTCCAGTCACGGTCTTTAACTGTAATTAACCCGGTTTAGTATCATGCGCGAGTTGGGTAGTTGAAGGTGGAGACGAATACTAATACTAATGTGGCATCACATTGTGTTTATCAATCATAAGCACGGCGGCGTGAAGTAACTAGTCACTATAGTTCAGTGTGTAATGTGTTTATCGTGACCTGCCGTGTATGAGTTGTTTTCTTATTCGATCAAATACATTATTCTACTTCGTTTCTGACAATTAAGTGCCCTACAAACGATTTTGACCATTTAAAAACTATCAAAACTAACGATATGACATCAGTGTGCTTTGTTGGTTAATGGAGGGTTTTCAGCACTATCGACACTATTTAGGCCATACCTATTTCATTTCATTTTCCAGTAACCTTTTACCATTACAGTGTAATTTGTAATGCCGACTCTTGAGACGGATTATATCTGAATCATGCCATTAAGCCAAGCAGGTGATCAGCCCACAGTGACCTTATGGTGGTGGTTAAAGTAGGCATTTCAATTTTGCCCAGACAACACCGTTACGGCATGGTCTACCCTTTTCTATTTCCACGGGACGTGACGTGCACACGGGACCGGCTCTAGATCCCACCTACCAATGTTGTGGGGACCAGGGGAGTGGCATACATAGCTTTTCTTTGGGCTTTAGCGATAAAAATCACTATATGATTGTTGTTGCCCAGATGGACTCGAACCCGCGTCACTTAGTTTTCAGCGCCAAAGCCATGACCACTGAGCCACTGTGTCCCCCTAGGACATAATATCAGGGCCTGCAAAAAGACAAAGTGTTGATTCAAGGC
>JAUEKY010086169.1:0-10698 GCA_031833965.1 Scyllaea pelagica
CTCTCTCTCTCTCGCCCCTCTGTCCCCTCCCTCCCTCCCTCTCTCCCCCTCTCCCTCCCTCCCTCCCTCTCTCTCCCTCTCTCTCCCTCTTTTCCTCTCTCTCTCCCCCTCTACTTCCCTACTTCCCTTCATCTCCCCTCCCCCTTTTCTGGTCAGCCTATTCGCTTGCAGGATGTTGCTTCTTAAACGTTTCTGCTAAAACTGCGCCCCGCCAAATGCCAGTTTGCCGGTCGTTGTTCTTACACCGAGCCAGCCAGCTCTATCTATATACCATCTTCTTGCTCAGCTTCCTCTTCTGTTTTCGAAAGGCTTAGATGTAAACAAATGACAGTGTTTAACATGACCCATTGTCTAGTGTAAAACATTATGCGCGCGAAACTTGTTCGAGTTAGGAAGTCATGAAAGCAAACGAGCAGGGTTTATGATTATTATTCCTCGATAACTTACCCGTAGGACATTGCCTTTTCATTTCCAAATTAAATTTCACCGACTTCTCTGCTGGGAAATTTTAGATACAGTAAAACATTGAGCTCCGAGCTAGTTAAAACTCGTTTTGACAGTCAAAATAGACAGATGCAGATATAATTCCGGTGGCTAAGTGGTCATGGCTCTGGCGCTGAAAACGAAGTGACGTGGGTTCGAGTCCGTCTGGGGAACAAAAAATCAAGTGATTTTTATCGTTAAAACCCCAAGAAATCCCCGGTATGCCACTTCCCTGATCCATACAGCATCGGTAGGTGGGATCTAGAGCCTAGTCCTATCGGAGACTGACGATAAACTCGGAGATCCCGTGTGCACGTTACGCACGTTGCGCACGTTAAAGAACCCTTGGCAGTTGGAAATCGCAAAGAGCGGGCCGCAAGGCCGCTGTCCGGGCAAAATTTAAATCCTACCATTACCACCAAAAGATCAGTGGGCTGATCACCTGTTTGGTTTAATGGCATGATCCAGAGAAATTCCGTCTCAAAAAGTCATTCCTACACTGTAATGGTAAAAGGGTACATGATAATGAAATAATAATGGTTCGTAAATAGTCAATCATTCATCAATGGGAGTAGAATGCTGTATGTGTGGGGATTTTTTAAAGATAAGTGTTAGACGTCTTACCACGGCGCTCTTTGGTATTAATTTGTATTTAAGTACATAACTAGCAAGAGCAATATTAATAGTTGTTTTAATTCATTCCCTTTATTGCTTTCAAAAGATTGTTTTGGTAATTTTTCCCCTCATTGTGACCCAACCGTGCCCGTGTATCATAAAGCGGCTGTGTATACCATACAACAGGGATAAGGGGAGTGGCATATGGGGGTGTTCTCAGGTTTTTGATAAGAATAACGAAGTGACTTTTGTCCCCAAGTGGACTAGAACACGCGCCGTTTCGCTTCAGTGCCAGAGACATGGCCACTGAACCATTGAGTGCCCGAGAGTGGCATATATCTTATGTCCCATGCCTCCGATATCAATTTATCCCCGTGTGGTGTCCGGGATTACAGATAAGTACCACCGTGATGCCGACGTGTCGTAAGAGGCGACTGCAGAGCACTCTTTCTTTCTCTCCTTCCTTTCCCTTTCTTTCTTTTCCTGTCTTCTCCCCTCTTTCTTCTCTTTCTTGCTCAGACCCGTGGAAGCTGCGTTAGTTGCTTTCCTGACTGTTTTCAGGCGCTGAAATGGCCTAAATTGTGCCGATAGCGCCGTAAAACCCTCAAGAAACAAACAAATCCTACGTCAATTTTTTTCATTGTTCATAAAGGACAGTGGATTTAAGCATCGCCACCAAACGTTTGTAGTCGCAGGTTGCCCATCATTGTATTATATTTTCACCGTGCATCATACGACATTAAATTTAAACTTGATAATATAGATGAATTAAAGATGCTGAAACGAAAGTGAGTTATCCTGAAAAATAACAAAGCGGAGTTTCTAGAAAGTTGTAGCAATATTGTTCTTAATCAACTTTCAGTTTGATTTGAAAATCAATCCAATTCCTCTTTTGATTATTTTCCTAGATTCTTAGACCATGACACGTCTTTTGTACGAGGTCGCTGTTCTCACGGAGGAAACACGGAATCGAGATGTCCAGTGGAGACTCGAACCGATTTGCACCAGTGAAGAGTGTCGGATCCACCATTCCGTGTATCCAGACAGTTTTACCACGAGCACGTACGACAGCGTTTGGAGTAATGAGAATTTTTCCCAGGTAGGGGACCAGGGACAAGAGCAGGCTGTGGAATGTACAAACTTCGAATTCGGACAAAGTATATCAGGCTATTCCAACGGCGGAACGCAATCGACAAGTGAATTCTCCGAGGAAGTAGACGTGGAGGTGACCTGGTTGAGAGATGCATTGGTCTCCGAGGCCTGTTCCTCCACAAGCCAGCCCTCAGTCGCTGACTGGAAGGATAGCAACACGGATATATTGGAAGTGGTTCCGGCACATGGCCTGGACCATTTTGGGGAAGCCGGATCGTCCCAGTCGGGAGTGTCAGAAAAGGAAGATTCAAACAATGCCGAAAAAATATCTGCTGCAGCTGACTGCGGAAGTGAGGCAAAAGAAGCTTCAAACTCGCGTAGTTTTCGCGACGCTCTTATGGGTTTGGGAAGTGATGATGCAAAACCAAGAGACTGCGACAGCTCCGACTATTTTAGTGGTGCAGAACACAAGTTAGATAAGAGACACCGTGAATCCATTATTAACCCATCGATGTCTTTGTCTGTTCCAGGACCAGTGGAGCCGGGCGAGGATTTCCAAACCAATGTGTTAAACAAGATGTTGGGGGTTCAAGACCAAGCGGACGACGCACGTATGTGCCAGGAATATAACAAACAGAATGGACATCTGAGGATAAGTTATACGCCGAATAACAAGATGAGCGCGAGTAGATCCACCAAGGTGACAACACCAGGGGAGAGTAACAGCGAAATGTCCACTGATTGCAGCTTCACTGGCCCTTCCCCCCAGACAAATAGTTTCGCAGACTGTGAAATGAAAGAGAATACTAGTCCTACCAAAAAGCAAAGCAAAGTAAAAAAACTGAGACGACGTAAAAAACTGGTAGCTAACTTTTCCTCGCCCATCAAGCAAAATGGTGGGTTAACAAACGGTTCAGCAAAATACCCGTCACCAGGCCGCCAGCTGAGCTGCTGTCCTTCACGATCCCATGTCGTTCCTGTGCCTGGATCTGGCTCTTCGACAATGGCCACTAAGCATAAAAAGAATACACCTGAGAGATACATCGAAAAAAGATCGGTGGTTAGTTCCAATTTTCAAACAAATGGCCACTTTTCACAGAACGGCAAAGAGCAACAGAGCCACGAACTTGCAAACAATTTGAGAACAGTGGTAAACGAGAGTGGTCGTGCTCCAAATGACAGCGGTTTCTGTACGATGAATGCCAGTAAGATTGATGGCGGTCACGCCAACTCGGATGTGAGTGAGTTAAGAGAAGGGACGATTGGGAGAAGTGTAATGAATGTCGACATTGCTGAAGTGGAGACTGAGGTCCCGTCTGAACCTTCATCAGAGCTGGAAAGTTATCTCAAGCGAAGTTACAACAGAATTCCACTGTCAACGAATATGAATCAGCGCATCGTCTTGAATAATTCACCATACGTATGTGGTATAGAACACGGAGAAGAGTTCAAAACGCTTCATAATTTTGTCCACTTCAGCTGCGTCTATCCGCATACACTACAGACAAGGGGAAATCTGAACGCTTTGCTCAGCATATCCCAACGGGTCGTACGAATCACAGTTAGGAAACCGTACGCCCCTGCTGATCCTTTCTTAGCAGACGAATATCAAATAATTAAGTCCAAGCTGCATCGATTGAATATGAAAGGAAACAGTAGTGTAATACCCGTAACAGAACACCACGGCACGGGCTTCGTATTTTACTTAGACTTCAACCAGATACATATTCGAACACACTCACGCCTGGTTAGCTCTCCTCGGGATGCTCAGGGTGCTTTAGTTCAATTCAACCTCAATGACCTGGGTTGTAATGGAGAAGTTACAATCGAATGCATCGGGACTGCTACTGATTTCTTCAACAATAGCCATTCTCAGTCGACAGTTTTCAGGGCTGCTACTCCACCGGAGCTGAGACCATATTTGCACCTTTTTCCTCATTACCCTGTGCTCCACAATGCCGGTATATTTAACGATTCTTGCTACCACACCGACTCCAATGATGGCGAATCAAGTTTTGAAGACGTTCCGTATTGCCCTGAAGTCCAAAATTTTCAACACCCTACCACGATGAAAAATTTGTACGACGATGTCAGAAAAACCGAAAACATTTGGGGCGAAAGCGGTAACAGTAGCAGCATAGGCGATGCCCCGTCAGCGCTAGGATATGACACCCAAGGTGGATTGCCACATTTAGAATTCTCGAAAATAAACAGAACCCATGAAAACAAAGTACCTATTGTCAAAGCTCTCATGGAGAATTTGTCGTTTCTTGGAGTCGGGTCATCAGGGAGCTATTCTCGTGATACAACGTACAAAGAAGTTCCCCGTCTCGAACAAAACAACACTGAGATAATTCCATTTGCACCCCTATTGATGAATGGGACACTCTCAGAAAGACGGGAAAAAACAATCTCGAAACCAATAGGCCATGAACGAGTGGGCCAGAAGGGCCACAAGCAAGAACCAGAGAGCGAAAGCGATCGGCAGTCTCAGTCGGATCACGAATGCTGGATATTTAGGAGAGCCCCTGAGATGTCGCCAGATGATTGGAACACACCGATGGGCTTCCCCGCCAGATATCGCCCAGTGTACGATGCCCCATATATCAGAGTGTTCAGGCCTCCGGGAAGCAAAAAGAACAAAGAGGTCCTAGACGTCCCTGAAGTGGCCATCGGCTTCACGCCCTTCAACAGCTTTGCAGGTATAGTATTGCCTCCCATACTATTATCATGATACTGGGTGTTGCGCTCAGCTTGACCAATTGATAATGGGTAGGAGGTGGGGTAATCTCCTTGAATGAACTATTGTTTCTTCGACATCAATACCGCCGCGGAACCGGTAGATTGTGGGTTCAATATCATGCCGCAACATATAAAAGTCGTAAAATCGTTTTTATTGCAGTATCCCGTCTGACGCCCGGCATTATGGGACCAGAATGCAAAGATTGGTTGGCCCGTCGTCAATATAATGTGACTGGGTGAGATATTCGTTTTGAGTGTTCCATTTATCTGTGTGGCAGCACGCTAACATGCCCATAGCACTCCGCTGGTGAAAAGACCAATTAGGTGTTGAATCAATGCGTTTGACTTTCACTTTAAAAGCTTTTGACACTTTGGTTACCAGAAAGGAAGAACCCCCTATTAAGCTTTAGGTTTAATTGATATATGTATATATACATACATGTCCATGCAAGACTCAAAAGATCAAGACTGGGCGTCACCTTACTAGTTAACTCATACTGCCACCCAACTCCCTTTGAAATGCAGGTAATCTAAGCTAGTCAGTCAAAGCGCCTGTGTTTCAATCGGAAAAAAATGGGCTCAATTCTCAACTCGGGGGGGGGGGGGGTTAAGAGACATCATTAACCGTACAAGCTTGAATAGAGTACGTCGAAAGTTCCGATGGAATCTGAAAAAATGTCACAGGCTTAGTTAGTGCAAGTGGTTGAGCGCCCACCCTGTAACCGATAAGTCGCGAGTTTGATCCCAAACCACGACATACCCAAGTCGGAAATCGTTTCTATTATAGCGTTTTGCATTATGGGAACAGAATGCGACGACTGGGGTGCCCGGTGTAAGTGTAATGTAACTGGATGCGATATTCTTGTTGAGGTGTCTTGTTTTTCTTTGTGTGGCAGCACGTTAACATGTCCAGAGCGTCCCGTCAGCGATACGACCTACCAGATGCTGGAACAGGGCGTTGAACCTTAACGGAAACAGAAGAAAACCTCCGTTTCGCTTGGGATTCTAATGTCTTTGATGAATATTCATTCAAATCCTCTACATGCAAGCTTCAAAATGCCTTGGCTGAGTTTCACCGTACTCGTTAACTGATACTGCCATCCTATTCACTAGGGGGTGCTGGTGGTGTGTGTGTGGGGGGAGGGGGGGGGGAGATGCTAGTGACCTGAATTTTTTGGTGAAAACGCCTTGGTTTCCGTCGGGAAATAGTGGGTTCGATTCTCAACCAAAGAAAAAAGAAAGGAAGAGACCCGACGAGCCAAACAAGCTTAAGTAAGAAATCAAGCCTAAGATTCAGAAGGAATTTGAAAACAAAATTCCTATCCACATAATACTCTATGCTCTGTGATACCATCTACGAAAAGGTAATGGTAAAACTTACTTCACCAGTACCGTTGGTTGAATGGTATGAGTGTCCCCGCCTCGGAACAAGTAGGTCCTGGGTTCGATTCCATTGTTGCAGGATAGCGAGGATTTTAAAAAAAAATCAATTTAGAGGCTTTGCTATCTTTCCCGGTGTTCGGTATTATGGGACTGGTGTTGAGAATTAATTGGACCGATGTCAGTAAAATCTGACGGCGAGATATTTGAGTAAGATCGAGGTTTATCTCTTTCTTGCAACACGTTGCTCAAGAGAGAGTGCTCCACCTACACGTTCTATACTGTCGCGTTGCAAGGCATCGGACCCACTGCCTACTGGTTTCGATGAGGAAAATCTACATAGAGCAAATGGCGCAGCTGAAAGCAATCATCATCATCATCATCATCATCATCATCATCATCATCATCATTATAACGGACATAAATCATAACCTTAGAATATCAAAACTTACTGGAAAGAGCATTAACCAAGCAGTGAAACAATCCAAGAGTGCCAGGAGTTCTACCATTGCGTTGGCAAGGACTGTAGTTTGAATTATCAACTTGATGGTAACTGGCTCCGTTGGCGCACATGATTGATCGTCTGCCTCGTAACTGGTAGGTCGCTGGTTCGATCCAAGGCTGCCACATATCTAAATCGTAAAAATCGGTATTAGCAGCTCCACTTGGCGTTTGACATTATGGGAACAGTGCTAGGACTGGTTAGCCCGGTGTCAGCTGTATGTGACTAGTTGAGATAGTAGAGTTTAGTCTAGCACTTCAACACATCTTGTGTGCCCCGCAGGAGATATCGTGACATTAGGTGTTGATACGGGGCGTTAAACATTCATTATAAACGTTAAACTTGATGGTGGCGGCGTGATATTTTGCTGGTGTCAAGTGTTTTATTTCTTAGCACTTGTTAAGAGATGTAATTCAGCTTATCCATCGCATCTGGGCAAGTAGTTATCAGCACGTAAGGTGTTTCCGTTTTTTCATCTTTTCCATAAACTTTAATTTCATCCCCTCCCCCCCCCCCCCCCCGGCATATTCACCGAGTTGTTGAAAGCAGCCCAGACCTGTGTTCAGGTTTCTGGATCACAAATTTGTGGAAGTAGCCTTTGGGGACACGGTGGCTCAGTGGTCATGGTACTGGCGCTGAAAACAAAGTAGAGTAGGTTCGAGGCCGTATGGGGAACAAAAATTACATACTAATTCATATCGATAAAACCTCAAGAAAAACCCCGTATGCCACTCCCTTGCTCCCAACAACATCGGTAGGTAGGATCTCGAACCTAGTCCTATCGGAGATGGACGATAAACCCGGAAGTCCCGTGTGCACGTTGCGCACGTTCATGAACCCTTGGCAGTTGGGAATCGAAAAGAATAGGCCACAAGGCCGCTGTCCGGGTAAAGTTGAAATCCTAACACTACCGCTACCCCCAAAAGGTCAGTGGGCTGATCACCTGCTTGGCTAAATGGCATGATCCAGAGAAATTCCGTCTCAATAAGAGTAGGTCTTACACTGTAATGGCAAAGGATACTGGATGATGACATGCTGAATGAAATGGAAGTAGCCTTAACAGACGGGCGCCATTGGCTCAAGTGGGTGAGCGTGCGCATCGGAACCAGCAGCTCGTGGGTTCAACCCCAGGAGGCGACATACCCAAGTAGTACACGTCATTTTTTGCGGGTGTCCGTCCGACTGATTTTCGTATTTATGGGATCGGTGCCAAGACTGGTTGGTGCAGTGTCAGTATAATCTGACTGGGTGAGACGTTAAGCATTGAGTCCTCCGTTTATCTCTGTGTAGCAGAATGCTGAGATGTCTAGAAACGTTTTAACGTAAGGTTTACCGCCCTGTTTCATCACTTAATAAATAGGTCAAAAATATAACCGGCGGAGCGCTCTGGAAGCTTTTCTTTAGTTTTTTGTGCCATCGAATTAAGAGAATCCTGATGCATGCAGCCAAAAGAAGAAAAAAAAAACAGCTGGGTTTCCACTATTATATACTTACCCCTTAGACCATGGGTATCCCTTTCGACCAAATACCATTCAGAGGCATGATGTATAACAGTTACTTTTTGTAGACGGGATACCAAGCGGCTTTTTGTGCCCGATTTTTCACTAGTTAGTTTAGACATATTTCATCATTATGACCACCAGGATAAAGCTCTATTTGATATGTATATGAATTTGTTTACAGCTGCATGTCCCCCTGTTAATCGTGTTGTTCTGTTTCTATTCAAACAGCCGATGTGATTGCAGCGAGTGTCCAGCTGCCAACGTTTGAGTTCAACTTTTCCCCATTCCCTCAACTAAAACATAACTTTGATGTCACAGTCCTCCTTTACCCCCAGAATCAAACGAGAGATGAATACAACGCCGTATTCAGACCGGGAATCGCGAAACATTTCGACCACTTTGGAAAGCAATGCAACGCCGACACAAGACGGCAGCTTTTCTCTCCAGTGCCCGACGAAAACAGTGTGGAAGACATTGACGACTTTGACAATGTCCTACTAGGCTTGGATGTTAACTGGACACCGCTGCAGGATGACCTGACTCTAGAAAGCGTAGTAACCGAGGTTATCCCTGAAGAAAACGAAAACGAAAGTGAGAGTTACGGGCAATCCCGAAAAACCCGATTCCCCGATGTTGCTATCATGATTTCACATCCACACGCTGGACCTAAGCGGTTTTCTTGTGGTTCCTTTTCCTCAGCACATATTGGTGGAAGATTGTACGACGCCCCTGCTTGCATGGGATCCTGTGGGTCTCCTTTGCTTTCATTTAACAAATCTGGACATCTGTACTTAACGGATGTCGTACATAGTGGAAGCACTTGTGCTGACGGAAGAGTAATGAAATTTGGGCTTTCTCATTTCTGCGATGATGCATATTGTTTCTCCCAAACTGCAGCTTTGTAAAATCAAAAGAAATTTCCCATTGAGATATTGAAAATCCTTTTTTATATGTTTTAAATAGTTGAGCCGATGATATTACTTGTGCCCTTGGCTCTTTGCGTCTAACAGATCTTACGCGAGGGCCCTTGCACGCACGCTATAACATGATATATCCTTATACACGCGCAAATTATTGAATCTCGTTATACCTGCCCAGTGATTTTTTATCTATTTTTTTGTGCATATAGTTGTTTTTTTTTTAGAAAGTTCATTTCAACTTTACCCATGTATTGTATTTCACATTTTGCGGATGTATTGAAACTAGTTAAAATGCATTCAGTTTGAGTTTTAAATGAGACAAATATTTTTAACTTCCCGTTTGGAAATTTTCCAAAAAATCTCTAAGCGGCTTTCCTATAAGTTGCCTCTCCTTGTGCCCCGTACAATGTGCAAATACTTCAAGGAAAGATTTAAACATCAAATTACACGATTCTTTATTTTACTTGCTTGCTTTTGAGCACTCTCTGCAGGCCCTCGATTTTCATCTAAACTAGTATTTTTTTACACTTTAACAACTGCTCAATGCAAACAATCTTTACAAATTTTGATTCGTACACCAAGAATAAGATACATAAAGCAGCACATTATCATGTGAATTTAAATGCAAGCCAAAAAGTCTATTATTTAGTTATGGTCTTATAATTCTTTAATGGATATGTTGTGCCTGTACAACTATTTGTTTGATATTAGTAAATGATATACTTTTATATTATACTATTAGAGTCCACTGTGCAGAATGGGATGTCTTGATATTTTATGCCCTTTTCATGCTTTTCTACATTTTTAGAATTTAATGATATTTTGCTCAATGCGATTTTTAAACCATTCGTCTTCTGAAGCTTTAAACTTAATGTTCAAAATGTAATTTTTTAAAAAGAAATTGATTTTGAATAAAATGTGATTACTCTTTGATTTATATATTTGCAATTTTTTAGTTTTATGCCATTGGTCCTGCTTGTACATGAGACTTAATCTTTTTTTCTTTTTTTTTTTTTTTGTTGTTGCGTTTGTTGTTGCGTTTGTTGTTCCGTTCGTTGTTGCGTTTGTTGTTGTCGCTGTTGTCGCTGTTGTTGCTGTTTTTGATGTACTTTTTGTAGCTGCTGTTCGTCTACCTACTTTCATGGGTGGTTTTATTCAGATCTTTCCCCCTGGTTAATCTTTATCATTATCATTAATGGTTTAAATCCCAACAGTAAATTTCCCAAAACTTTGTCTGTGGCTTAGTGGTCTTCTGGTAGACCCTAAGACTTGTGATCGTAAGGTTTTTGGTTCATTGCCCGTCGGAGAAGGCGCAATGTTGAGTCCTAGAAAAAGGCCCTTTACTTATATTCCCACTCAACTCAGGTGTAAATGATTACCTGGCCGGCGGGTGGTTGGCGGGAGCACTGGTGTGGTCCTACTTCTGTTAAGTGTGCTTTACTGTCATCCTCATCCATCTTTC
>JAUEKY010086391.1:0-10691 GCA_031833965.1 Scyllaea pelagica
TGGGTGGTGTTTTTTTTTTGTTTTGTTTTGTTTTGTTTTCTTTCTTTTTTTTTCTTTTTTTTTGGGGAGGTGAGGGGGTATTTTAGCTGGAATACTGTTGTTTCAAACAAATCTCTGCTGGTTCCAGTAGCAAGTGAAGAGCTTATATATAGCTATACTACTACAGTAATGTATAACTATACTAGAGTAATATTTAACTATACTACAGTAATGTATAACTATACTAGAGTAATATATAACTATACTACAGCAATTTATAACTATACTACAGTAATGTATAACTATACTAGAGTAATTTGTAACGATACTACAGTAATGTATAATTATACTACAGTAATGTATAACTATACTACAGTAATATATAACTATACTACAGTAATGTATTACTATACTACAGTAATATATAACTATACTACATTTATGTATAACTATACTACAGTAATGTATTACAATACTACAGTAATATATAACTATACTACCGTAATGTATTACTATACTACAGTAATGTATTTCTTTACTACAGTAATGTATAACTATACTAAAGTAATGTATAACTATACTACAGTAATGTATAACTATACTACAGTAATGTATATCTATACAACAGTAATGTATAACTATACTACAGTAGTGTATAACTATACTACAGTAATGTATAACTATACTACAGTAGTGTATAACTATACTACAGTATTATGACATACATTGTACACACTAATGGTCAAGTGGTAATCTCTCAGGCTTGCGATCAATAAGTCGCAGGTTTTTATGTTCATCAGAGACAGCACAAAGTTGAGTCCTTTTAAAAAGCCCTTTGCTCACATTTTTTTCCACTCCACTCAAGTATAAATGAGTACCTGGCCATCTACGGTGTTGACTCTGTCCAAAAAAAAACAAAAACACAACTGTATTAGTGCCTGAGAGGCAGCATGTCTCTTCCTATTTGTTTTGTTTAACTGTTGGCTTGGGCCACTCTAGGAAAGCGCTTGAGCTCATTCAATGGATATTGCGCTTTATTAAAGCTCATGTTTTTGGCTGGGTTTTTTTTTTAAGCCTTACCAGCCACACTAGGTTGAGCGTCTGCCTCATAGTCAGTAGGTGGCAGGTTCGATCCCTTTTCGCAATATACCTAAGTCGTAAAAATTGGTTTTTTAGCAGCTGCCAGCCTGGCATTTGGCATTATGGGAACAGTGCTAAAACTGGCTGGCCCTATGTCAGTATGATGTGACTGGGTGAGATATTCGTGTGAGTTCTCAGTTTATCTTTTAATGGCAGCGTGTCAACATGTCCAGAGTGCCTGGCTGGTGATACAGCATATACAGTGTTGAAAATGGGCACTAAACCTATAACATCGAAACATTTTAAAATGTTAAACCTTGGCGTTGTTTAAAGCGTTAAACATTCCGCTGAATTTTGTCAGACTGAAGAGCCTGAGAATGAGGACCCCAGCCAATTCAAGATGGCCGCCCAGAAGAAATTGGATATGGAGGGCGACTCCAATAGCCTTGACCTTGATGACTTCCAGGACTTTGAGAGCTTCGGCGGCCAGCAGGCAGGCAAGGGGGCAAAGTCCGCGTTCAACATGACCCCGTCGTCTACGGCTGACAGCCTGACAGAGACCCAGTGCAAAGGTGAGGTTTTGCACAGTAGGGCTGGGCGCTACTCGATACAAGTACCCAGCACTGGTTAAGAAAATGGCTATTATTATTACTATTAAATGGATACTCAACACTTGAAGTCCCTGAATTGTTACTAGGATTGAGTTTTTTTTAGAGAAAAGAAGGAAGACCGGTCACTTTTGAAACCTTAAACAGGAACTGAGATAACATAAAATGGATAAGGGCTGATAATCAAGGGTTCCATTGTTCTAGTGAGCATTACCAGGCTACCTGATCAACCTCTTGAGACGGACAACGCTGGTTTTAGGTGTCAAAGGGAGGTGCACTGTAATTCGGTATGATTTTCAAGCTTGTCCCTTGTTTTCAACGATTTCCTTATCTAGTACTGGGTATTGATCAATACTCAATCTCTTAATCGATATCAGTACTTGTGATTGGCTAGTATCGACCAACGCCCATCCCTATTGCAGGGCTTGTTGAACAGGGCATTGCTTAGCAATCAAGTAGAAAGGTAGTTGGAGATTTCTATTTCATCTGTGGGTTAAAATTTCCTCTGTCTTTTTTTCCTTTTCCTTTTTTCTAATCAAGGGAAAATAACAACAATTGTGATAAGCGTTTATGTATTTTAGGGATTTTTCCCCTTTTAATTTATTTTAACCTATATTTTTTTTTTTTTTTTTTTTTTTTTTTGTGGAGGGGGCTTAATTTGCTGTTTGTTATATTGGCAGTTGCTTTGCTTTTTGGGGTTTTTTGTTCTTTTCCAAGGGAAGCAGGAGTAAGGGTGACACAACAGCTTCACTATATAAGATAGTTGTGACAGAAATGATAATTGAAGATCAATGGTTGTAAATAGATTATCTGTGCCAGATGCTGTAAACCAAAAGAGTTTTTACCTGACATGAAATATTTTGAAAAATGCTATGTGATTTTTTTTTTTTCATTTCATTCCAGCATTATCCAGTGCCTTTTTACCATCACAGTGTAGGGCGAACTCGTCTTGAGACATAATTTCTCTTTATCATGTTGTTTTTGGCCAAGTGGGTAATCAGCCCACTGTGACATTTTTACATGGGGAAAATCGTTACAAAGTTTCCTACTTCCACTTTATCGTCATTGCTGAATTGCAACTTTTTAAAATTCCAATCAGTTTGTAACGAATACCCCAACCAGTAAAGAAATGGTTGTCTAGTTCACCATGCTAGCAAATAAGGTGCAGATCTTTCAACTAGCTTCAGTAATATTGGAATATTTCTCTATTCATTGCTATATAAACCATGCGTCTTCTTTCTTCATTCTGTCTTTTGTCAATAGAACATAGAACTTAGAATAATGGAAAACCCTATTTAATCTTTTTTTTTTTTTTTAAATCCTCGCTCAATCCATTTTTCTTTCTTTCTCTCCCTCGCCTCAGGCTACACCCCCAGTATGACTTCCAGCGGCTATGGATCTCAAGCCGTGTCGACCTTGACCTTGTCATCAGAAGACTCAGCCAGTATCAAGAGCATGGAGGAGAACTCTGACCCCAACCCCCAGACCCTGACCCAGACCCGCCACGGAGCCAAAGGCAACGCCAGTAGCATGGACAGCGATGAACCCGAGCCCTCTGTCGTGATAGACGAGACTAGGAAATCTACAGACGAAGACAGCACGGATGTCAATGAAAGCGAGCTCTCCTCAACTGGAACTCAATCCACTCCTCCTAATAATTCGATGAAGGACATTCTGGATCATTCCTCTTTCGAGGACGGGAATGACGGAAAGAATGTCAGCGGGAGGAGCAGGATAGACAGAGCTGGGGAGGAGGAGAAGAATAAGTTGGACGAAGAGGACGACTTGGTCATTCGTGAAGAAGGGGACCTGGACGGCCATGATGTATACAGCGTCAGCGCGATGGAAGAACTGGAGAAACTGGGACTGCAGGAGGAAGGGGAGGAAGAAATTGGAGTGACCTCCCCTCCGCATCCTGCGACAAACTCGTCCACGCCAAAGGGTAAACAAGGGAAGGGGGCCAAGCGGCTGTCAGAAGAGAAGGATAACTCGCATGTCATTATACGAACATCGCCCTCCCCCGTGGGAAAGCAGATGGACTCGTCCAGTCTGAAAGACAGCGTAGGGTCCAAGAACGTCTCCGGCTCTGGCGGTGGCGGCAAGAAGAAAGGGTCCGGGGTTCGACCCCGCCCGATGTCCATGGTTGTGTCGCCGCAGGCCGACAGAATGACCAAGGCCTGGCAAGAAGACATGGAGAGATGCACCGATGCTGCCAGCTCGGACGAACATTTGTCGGGTGAGTTGGTCCTTGCTGAAGTGGTAGTGGTGGTTGTGGTGGTGGGGGTGGTGGTTGTTGTTGGGATTATTTGTTGTCTTCTTCCTGGTTTGGTTGAGGTGTTGGTAATAGTGGTAGTGGAGGTCAGGGTTCAAGTAGACGTAGTGGTAGTGGTGGTGGTGGTACTCGTAGCAATGGTGAAGGTGGTTGGGATTCTTTGTTGTCTTCTTCTCAGTTTAGTAGTAGTAGTAGTAATAGCAGAATCAAGAAATAAAGAGCTTGCAACCTGACCTGTTAATGCCATGTACCTTTGGCTATAATTGTACGTGAGTATAAAGCAAATGAAAATAATAACAAACACAACTGGAATAAGGAATATCAATATTGTAATACTATTACATCATTAGAATTTGAAGTCAGTTTGAAGTTAGTTCTTAGCTTTACAGATGTTTATTGTTTATGGAGAGAATGCCCGGGTTATGAGGGAAATAACTCTGTCTATCTGTCTGTCTTTGAATAACTCTTGCTTTTGCCACTTTATTTCTTTTCTCTAATACTAGTCGTAAGAATAATTGTGGTAGCAATTGTAATTGTGGTTGTAGTAGTCGTAATTATGGTAATAGTAGTAGTCGTTGAGGTAATCATTGCTGCTACAGTTGTACTTTTGATATTATTAGTAGTAGTAATAATGGTTGTAGTTGTACCAGTGGCAGTAAAAGAAATTGTATTGATGTGTAGAACTAGTAGTGATGGTGGTGGTGGTTGTGACGGTGGTCATTTTTTTTTTTCTTTTTATTATCTAGTACCCTTTAAGTATGTTATTATTGTCTGCCTCCGACTCTCCGTAGGTCTGGATGACTCGATGAGCGAGTGTTCCTTTGGCAGCCGGGCCGACCTTGACCGTCTCCATGAAGGTCCCGTGGCGTCCTGGATCCAAGACGGGGAGGCCGTGACGGTCACTTCCTCCAAGGGCTTCCCCAAGACCGGAACAGTCCGGTTTGTAGGCACCGTCCAGTTTGCCCACGGTGTTTGGGTGGGTGTGGAGTTGGACCAACCTGAAGGTGAGTGGGGAGTCGTGTGAGGGTGTTGTGTGAGGTAGAGGTGTATAGGAGTTGTTTGTGGGAGTCATGTGCCAAGTTGTGTGTGGGAGTCGTGTTTGGGAGTTGTGTGTAGGAGTTGTTTGTGGGAGTCGTGTTTGGAAGTTGCTTGTGGGAGTCGTGTTTGGGATTTGTGTGTAGGAGTTGTTTGTGGGAGTCGTTTGAGGGAGTCATGTGTGGGAGTCGTGTGCCAAGTTGTGTGTGGAAGTTATGAGGGATTTGTGTGCCAAGTTGTGTGAGGGAGTTGTATGTGGGAGTCGTATGTTGAAGTTGTGTGTAGGAGTCGTGTGTAGGAATTGTTTGTGGGAGCGGAGTGAGGGAGTTGTGTGTGGGAGGGGATCGTGTTTGGGAGCCATGTGGGGTAGTTGTGTGTATAGGAGTTGCGTGTGGGAGTCGTATAGAATTGGTGTGAGTCAGATCTGTTCATAGTGCGCCAATGTATAAACCTGCCATCTTTCCACATCTAAATCTACCTCCAGGTAAAAATGACGGAGCAGTAAAAGGCGTGCGCTACTTCCAGTGCCGATCTCGCCACGGCGTGTTTGTACGGCCGGACAAACTGATCTGGAACAAGATGAGGAAGAATTCTCGGAAGGGAGCTAACCCACTCCACCGCCGAAGTATGCCAGGGCTCAGTGGATCCCTCACCAACCTGAGTTCGGGTCCCGCCAGCTCCTACATGAAGTCTACAGCCTCTAGCAGTCTAAAGAAGAAGAGGGACAACTAGGAACAACCCCCCCCCCCCCCTCTCCCCGTTCCCATCTCTTTGCTGGTGTCATGATTCCATTTGTAGTCATTTCTCTTTGACATGTTAACCAAACAAGTCATAATTTGATGTGATTCATCACCTTCAATTCAAAACTAAAGGCATTTAAACGCTCTTTGTAAAATCAATCCTAATGTATTCTATGTAATATTATCCACAAGAACCGGAAAGGCGTGAGACTGGATTATGTGTTGGTGAATTTTTATACTCCACCTTTGTCACCAGAGTAGGTGAATGGGAGAAATGAGAAAAGTTGTTGGTTCTGTTGGAGCTGAGGATGATTGGGGACAAAGCAATGAAGTGTTGAATTGTATTCATGGTATCGTATTGGTCACATCAGCAGACCTGCCAAGTGCTCTGAAAAAAGCACTGTGCTCCGATTTTGTAGCCAATATTTGAAGGTTTTGAAGCGGTGCTCTTATTTCCCCCCACTTTTTTCCACTCGTTCCTTTTCTTTCAATCAGGAATGCTCTGGTGTTTATGTTCCAGTGGTAGGCAGGTCTGCAATAGGGGTTACCTCTGGAGGAGAAATAATCAAAGAGATACGGAGAGAATGAGCCTAGACTTGAATGGATGAAAGATTAAAACGAAGGCTGTATTAGAAGAAATGGAGGCGGAGAAATGGGTGTAACGAAACAAGGTAGGCCTACTTAAACCGTGTCCTCCAAGGTCACAACAAGCTGTTGACGGGTTAGTACGGATTCAGGAAATGCTATCCTACGTTTTGGAGTGTCCTGAAACGAAATTCTTTTCACCATGCTTGAATTTTTTTATTCCTGCACAAAGATCTCTGCACTCACCCCTAGCACACAAGAAACAGCATTTTTAGGAAGGATATATTGTAGTCTAGTAGTTTGTGGAAAATGTAGAAATTCTGTGACATGAAATTGTATTGATTTGGGAATTTTTTAAATACTAATCCAGAAGGATGTACTAAGTAGTAAAATCTGTATTGTGGTTTAGGGGACTTCTCTATACAGCTACTTGTTGCTGGCCTGCAGAATATAAGAACGTTCTTTAGCTTTCGGTTAAAACTGATTGCGAAAATAATCGTATCATCCAGTCCAGCTGATGGCGATAAGAGGGAAGCTTGGGAGGTGGGTGGGATCTTGGTGGGTTTGCCGCCTCAATGAGAAAAGATGGGCTTGGTCCGTCTAGTTGTAATGAATACACGATTGATTTTACAATTCCTGTTACGGCCAATCCTGTTCCTATGTGCGTCCCAAGCGTCACTCCCAGCCAAATTAATGTCACATTGTTGTCGAGTCGGTCGTTGGTTACTATAACTATTACAATGGTTGCTAGAAAGTGTATCATCTTGATGGATATTTCTTTTCTTTTTGGGTGTTATGACGATGATAATGATGATCATGATGATGATGATGATTACTACTAACATTTTTTTTTCTAATTCTTATTATTGTATAAGTTATTATAATTGTCGTTAACATTATTATGGTTATTATGATCGATACTATAATTATTGTCATCATTCTTTTTGTTACTATTTTCATTGCTATTGTGGATATCATGAATATTTTTGCATATGCCGTTCTGCAGTCTTGAGTATTAATTTAATTCATGAATTGCTGAAAATCAAACACTTCTATTTCGCTATTTGTTATGAGATTCCAGCTTCGGCTGATTTTGTGAGATGTTTTCTGTCCGCTCTGACGCATGAATCATTTCTCTCAGTGCAACATGGGACACTCATTGCTTTTCTTATCATTCATGACCTCTAATAAGTCATTCTTATGCATTATTTATGGCTGTTTGGAAAGAAAAGAAGATTTGTATTGTCACAGGTTGATTTTGTTAGGGTGGGATTTTCCATGATAATGACTCACTTAGAATTGTGTAGCGTGTAGTTTGACTGCGGGTGACACAGTCTGAGATGTAGGGATATGGTGGAATGGGAGCATCCAACTGTGTTGTCTTTGTTCAGCGGTAGAGTGGGCTTGCTTTTCTCTGGGAAAGAAGAAGAAGAAGAAGGGTAGTTTTATATTGATATCCTTTAGCACACAAATTTGTCTCTGTAAGTGTTACCAAGATAGTATTTCTGTAGATTTTGTGGGGGAAAGAAAAACAGACAACTAAAGGCTAAAAAGCAATTTGTATTAATCATCAGGAAATAATCTTGTAACGTTAATGTTTTGCTGCTTTAGTCTTGGGGCTTTTTTTTACTTTCAATTTTCTCTTTCCCCCACCCCCTCACCAGTACTTGGAGATGCTCAAGAGAGTTCAATTTATAGCAGCATTGTAATTCTCTCTGGCAAAATGCTACTTTGCTTTTTATGTAAATGTAAATAGAGTTATTTATGCGTATTTATTATGTGTATGTAGAAACAGCTCTGACTGTCTTAATAGGTTGTAGAAGGATGATGAGGATAATTTGCTTTCATGCATTAGTAGCCGTTGGTAAGGATACAATATTTCGAGGTAGATAACTCTAAAATGTGTCACCATGAAGAGCATCTTACCACAGTTTTTTTTTTTTGGAGAAAATAAAGGTGAAAGGTATTCGCATCTTCATCTGCATCTGTGACTCCAAAAAATCTCTAAAGGGAGGGAACTATGCAGGTGTGAAGAGGTAAAATGCTGAGCAGACACTCTAGATTAAGTTACTGTGGAAGTGTAGATGAGAGAGACAGATATTGACTTGTGCAAAAAATTGAATGAATAATTTGAGAACAGTTAGTAGGTGAAGATTGTATAGAAAGGTACAGAAAACAGAAAAAAGTGAGTGTAGCTAACACAGTTGAACTATTGCTGTCTGAAAGACGTGGCTGGCAATGATGTCATGATCAGGGTCAATGCACACAGCAGGAAATGTGCTTGATTTCATTTTGGGTCTAGACGAAGGGAAACACGACACGCATGTGCAGTACTAAGTATATTCATGGTCCTCTGCGTCTTATTGAGACAAATTTCATTTCAGACCTTGAACTTGAGAGAGCAATTGTTAATTTGTATGATACAAATATACGACTGTTTATTCGTATAATACAAAGATGGTGGAATACCATATGGTGTCATTTGATGCTAGCAATATTATCATTGTAAAAACCAGAAATAACATGGTAACACCACTATCAATTGAATTTGTTGTTGTTGTTGGTTGACATCTGTATACACCCCCACCAACAAACATAGTCAAGGCTACCACAGTGTTCATCCTATTTCTACAGATCCAGGAGCCTTGATCAGAAACAGCCTATGCTTTGTTCTTCAGTGAATAATCAAAGAATTCATACCTCTGTCGGGAATGCGTGAACAAAATTATCGATAGCCTGACCTCTACGATACTCAACTGAACTGCTCATGACCTTGACCTTTGATGACCTTTAATGATTCGCGTTGCTTAGCATTAATATTCCGACTGACTAATTCATGCTAAAGACTTGTGTTGCATTGTTTAATTTATTGACACATGTAGTGTTACTCACAACATATAAAAGCATTTTACATTGTGTGCTGTAAGCCGTAGGAAATATTATAAATTTGATATGACTATGTGAACGCTGCTTATGATTTGCCAAACACCATAACGATACGTCACCTGTTGATGTATACATTTGTAGTCTATGAAACGTGCATGGTGACTTGACAAGGCTTCAGCATTGGTGTGTTGTGAACTCTTTTGCTCTTGGTTGTTTTGTTTGTTTCTTTTTCTCTTTGCTGTAACATCTTTTTACTGTAACTATAATTTGATAATCATCTCTTATTCTCATTCATCTTGAATTACCGGCAACCCGAATGGGTGATCTCCCTTTGAGTAGCTGAGTTGAGTTGCTGAGTCTATACGTCTCTTGAATTGACTTCTTACGACCCCAATGTGATTGATTTGAATTCATTTTGTATTGTATTGCTACCTGAATTCATTGACTAGTAATATCAAATGACGGCTGTGATCTGTTGGTGGCATAGAACGACTCCCGTGAACTAAACATCCATTGAGTCCCACACTTCTTCACTACCACCCCTCGCGGACGTTGAACAGTTCTTGTGATACGAATTTGGCTGTAAAGTTGAATGTATTGAAATCACTTTTAGATGCTATTAGGAGAAAGAGAAAAATCTATTCAACCTTCTCGGTCAGGCAGAGTAGATTAGACTTGCTTACATGGGTTTGGTTGCTGTGACTGTCACAGATACATGGGGTGTGTGTTTGGTAGGATGTCTACCATAGAGGCATGTAGGTGGTTCCTATGACTATTATCACGGATACATAGGGTGTGAATTTGGTAGGACGTCTACCATAGAGGCATGTAGCTGGAAGGTTCGATTTGAAGTCATAGCTGTGTCTGCAGCGTATACAAGATGTTATCACACACAGCCGTCTCAGATCTAGTCTTGGTACTTCCTATTATTTAGAGTCACTTCATGTACTAATTCTTTTTTTTTTTAGAGTTTCTCGGTGTTTACAATTTGCAATATATCAACTCTGTAACAGCCTTTGCTCTCTCTGTGCTTGCCAACCACCCCCCCCATGTCCCCCCCCCCCCCCCCCCCCAAATCATCTCAGGCAGAGGTTTGTCGTAGCAAGCAGTGTGCAGCGTGCTGGCTTTTTCTGATTGGTTCATCAGTGTCATGTTCAGTTGCATCCTAAAATAGCATTATTCACGTTTCCGTTCCGCTATGGGAGTGGAGGACGAGTAGCTTGGAGGAAAGTGTACAACACAAGAATTTTGTTGATTTCTCCGCACGCTGCTGTTCTTCTCTTTATAACAACATTTCCCCAAGAGCATAGAACAAATTCAACAAGACCATCGGAACCAGATTTATTGGGATCTTTGTTTAGGGTTCTGTGTTACAGATGTGTGTTCCTTGCCTTGTTTGGGTTCGGGACCAACTTGGAGGCAAAAGAATTTGGGTCAGTTAAGATTGTTCTCCCTCCCTCCCCCCCTCTCTCTCTCTCTCTCTCTCTCTCTCTCTCTCTCTCTCTC
>JAUEKY010086502.1:0-10690 GCA_031833965.1 Scyllaea pelagica
TCCGCATCAAAGTGGGAGGACAAATCCCAATTTGCATCAAAGTCGGAGGACAAATCCCGATTTGCATCAAAGTGGGAAAACAAATCACAACTCGCAAAAAAGTGGGAGGGCAAATCAGAATCCGCATCAAAGTGGGAGGGCAAATCCCAATCCGCATCAAAGTGGGAAAACAAATCCCAATTCGCATCAAAGCAAGACGACAAAGCCCAATCCACATCAAAGTGGGACAACAAATCCCAATCCGCATCAAAGTGGGAGGACAAATTTCAATCCACATCAAATTGGGAGGACAAATCCCAATTCGCATCAAAGCAAGACGACAAAGCCCAATCCGCATCAAAGTGGGACATCAAATCCCAATCTGCATCAAGGTGGGAGGACAAATCCCAATCCACACCAAATTGGGAAAACAAATCCCAATCCACATCAAAGTGGGACAACAAATCCCAATGTGCATCAAAGTGGGAAAACAAATCCCAATACGCATCAAAGTGTGAAAAGAAATCCCAATGTGCATCAAAGTAGGACGACAAATCCCAATGGTCAATTGTATATGGACGGTTGCACAAGTCCACCAAGACCATCCAATATTCCGGCACAGTTCGAACGTCACCCACAGGAAAACTTACCTGGATACGCCCCTGCGTCAATCGATTTGGACGCCACAGAAAATCGAGGCTCGTCCCGTTGTGTTTGTGACGAAGCAAATCGAGGACGGAGGCGTACAAAAACCCTCGCTCACTGTGGTCTGACCAGCTGATTATATGAGATAACTTCGTGGCCACCTCCAATTAATTTGACAAAATTTTGCAGATTATGGTTCTTTTAAAATTTATGTAATTTACATGTTTGACGACTGTTGCTGTTTATTGATTAGTGTATTATTATTGGAAGTGTTTATTGGGTTTGAGCCCCAGGGCGTTTAAGGACCTTGAGCCCCAATCAAAGCCTATATTCTTTTATTATGATTCTATAACAATGCTTGCTTCTCTATCATGCAGAAACTGCAATGATGAAGGATGGATGTGAACTCATCAGAATGGAAAAGGAAAATCAAATTGCCAAATGGACACCATGTGATGAAAATCAAAAGATGAGGGTAAAGTTCTTACTGTACTTGAAGGATGAGGTTCAAAATTTGCACAAAGAGGACTTGAATTATTCATTGAATGAATGTTGCTAAAGTAAGATCAAAACTTAACAATTGTTCAATAAAAGACCACCCATAATCAATATAAAGATTTGACAATTCTATTCAAGCAAATTCCAGAGAGGACCTGTTACAACTTTCATTTGCTGACAGTTGCTTTATCTTCAGCATTACAAAAGCAGTAGTCTGGCTCAGCTAAGATGACTATAGTACCCCATAAAGGGTTGTGGTCATCAGAAATAATTTAAAGTCCTTTTTTTTAACAGGCTTTATGTCGTCAATTTTTTTTTCTTAGCACTTTCACTGGTTTGGGTCGAATTGAAAGTTTTTTCATTTGAAAATTTAGGAAGATAAAAGGAGAGATTTAACAGTTTTATGCAAAAACATTTACTTAAAAAATGGAAGTGGGGTATGTCACAGCCCTAAGATAACTAACAACCTTTTCCTTTCTGGCATCATAAACCTCATACTAGTTCAGAAAAGAAATTTAACTTAACACATCAGTTTTGATGGACTACATTTGAAGGACTTATCAAGGAAAAAAAGTTGAAACATGTCTTTACTGATACCCATTGTTATTAAGAGGGAGGTGGAGAATATAGACCTGACAGATAGAGCGTGTCATGGACAATTGTTCCAGGTACATACATTGATATGGGGAAGTATTATGACACAGTTGACAAGATATTATGGGGATGCAATATTGTTTGAGTGGTAAATTGTACCTAAGGACGATGATATGCTTTAAAATAAAAAATGAAAATGGTATTCAATTTGTAATTTGTACTGTTGAAGGTTTTTTTTTCATCTTTTAATTGTAATATAAGTGACTTTTGACAAAATAAAACAAAATTTTCCACTGCTCTTGAAACTTGACTTCTGTTGCTTTCAATATGCTTAGGATTGAAGATCTTAGTAAGTGCAATGCTCTGAAGTCAATAGGTTTATTTGATAGGCAGCTAGAAAATTGATGAAGTAAATAACTTGCATGGTTCTTTGTTGGTGTCTTAGTAGCTAAACTTGTTGCAAAATTTGAATTGCTTTGTAAGTGTTATCTTAAGAATTCAAGTTGGATTTTCTTGCTGTGTAAGTAGATGTAATCAAGACGAAAATGTAAGGCGCACTATTTTTTTTTTTACTGCAGACAATGTGAAATAGCATTGTTTGTATTTGACAGAGTTTATGTATGTTTGTTTTAAAAGACTTGATAATTTTGTTAAATTTGTATCTATGTTCATTATTCATCCAATTTTAATGCCAACAGTTATTTTGATAAAGCTACAATAGTCAGTGCCTAACATCTATTTACATTATTCACTCTACTTGTTCTAATTTTTGAAATTACAGAATAGGTGTCACTGGTGTACCAAGCAAGATCAAATGACAAATGGACATTATGAACACCAAAGATCGTCAACCACAAAAGACGGACAAATCTTCCCAAACTGACCTAGAAGATGTCGAGAAGTGGCAGACAAATGGCAAGAAAAAGGGGACGCTAGGAAATGGAATGGACGGGGCCAAGAAGGCTAAAAATCCAGAACTATCCAGGAAATCTACAGCGGATGTTGTCAGGGACAAGCAGAGCCCAAGTGAATTGGAAAGCAGCTCCTGTGAGACCAAGTCAAAGAAACGGAGGAAAAGGAACAAGCCTGAGGATGAGGAGCTTGATGCACTTGTTGCTGCTATCGAGTCTGTTGGGGAAATTCCAGCGGCGTCAGCAAAAGAGTCCGGGAGGAATGAGGGAATGTCTCAAAATGGATCGAGCATAAAGAAAATGGGAGGTGCAGGCAAGGCTTGTTGTGAAGACAGAGGGCCTCCGGATGGGATACCTAGTACTACAGGCCAGGGTAAAGAGATCAGAGAAAAGGCCTCCGTTCTTGGAGGGGAAGGGGAAAGCCGCGAAGATAATGGTAGGGTTCGAACAAATGCTGGGAAGGGGAAGAAATCCGGGAGGAGGAATGAGGGTTCTGATGAAAATGCCTCAAACGGTCCACCTCCTTTGTCAAAGAAGAAGAAAAAGGCAAAGAAAAAAGCCTCTCCAGACACTGATCTTTGTTCAAATGGAGCAGGCATGGAAAATAGAAGGTCTTCTGGTGAAAACGCTCTTGACAGCATCCATGGTAAGATTGATAACAATGATAAGCCCATAGACAAAGACAAGAATAAGGTTGACGATACAGTGATAGCCAAAGCTGAAGTCAAAGACCAAGAGGCTTTGAAACGCTGTACTGATAAAAACAAGAAGCAAATTCAAGAAGCAGTTCATAAGGCGAATAATGTTCCGTCTGCAACTCACAATAATGATGTATCTCCTCTGGTTACTTACCCATTGCTTGAAGGGGAAAGCAATGGAAGAAAGATTGCTGATGAAATGCTAAGTACAGAGGCGAATGATGATCATGCTGCTATGAAATCCTCTGCCTCAAGCCGTAAACGGAAACGAAAGAAGAAACTCCCAATCAGTTCCCAAGAAGGTTCAAGCAATGAGAATAAGTGTGATGATGATTCAAGAAATAAACAAGAGCCATCAGATGAAAGAATGGATGAAGCTCGGCTTTCTGAAAATGGAGCGCATGTGCAAAATGCACCTGCTGTTGTTGTTGAGCCAATAATGAGTAAACAAAAGCGGAAGAAGAAGAAAAAGTCTTCGCGGAAAGATAGCACTCCTGGCAATAAAAATGATCAAGCAGTTCAAGGTAGTAGCATGAATCCAGAGACAGGGTGTATAGAAGGTAGGAGCAGAGACTGTGACGCCTCTGTAGAAGCAATGCCAGGGCCTAGCACTAGCAACGACACCCACAATGGGGTTGGGGACACCCGCAGCATAAAAGGTTTGTATGGGACTATTGGCGGAGCCCCACCCCCATCTGCTGATCATTCCTTTGAGGAAATCAAAGTCAAACTTGAGGCATTGTGGCCAAAAGAAAACATCCAAGGTGACCAAATGATCATTAACAACCTGGCAACTGAAATTTTTCAGAAACAGGACAGAGCAATGCAGCCCCTAGCGCCCAGCTTCACAGGGGAAGTGGGTAATGAGAACTGCCCTTCCGACCAAATGCCGCAGACATCTCTGTCTGCTGATGGTAGGGGTTCCACAGTAGAGCTCAGCTCAGCTGGTTTGATTGGGGCAGTGGGAGGAGTACCACCACCCTTATCTTCCACACCAGCGTATGCCCCAAATCTACCCATGGATGGTGGCGGCTACTACAACACAAACATCCCTAACTGGGAGGACATGTTTCGGTATCGGGAGCTGAGTGAGACCTGGGGTCTGGGTGAGGACTCGGATAGGTCCTTTATCTACCACGAAACTTCCAGCGAAGGCAGCGTTAACACGGATGACCTTGAATTTGAGGACCTGCAAGAGTTAGAAGATGCAGGAACTCCAGTCTCTTCCAGTACAGAGGAGGCCCGTAGACAGCCAGACGCAATGCCCACAACTTCTGCCAATGGTCAGGTGCAGGAGAGAAGTCTAAACTCTCCACACAACCTTTCTGCACCAAACCAGTTGCAGACACCTCTGGACAGAGAAAAGCTACCTGGCATGGCATCTTTTATTAATCAGAATGCTGGGATGGTTTCAAACATGGCAAGTTCATCATCAGAACCTGGCTCTTCTACAATTCGAACATTTACAAACCAAAACAACGGACTAATACCAATGAGCGCAGAAATATCAGTGCTCAGAAATCCCTACCATTTGCCTGGAGGAGGGGATGAAAATCCACCAACCACTGTTTCTACAGTTAATGAACAAGGGGTAAACACTATTTCTGATATGCCAAGCAATAAAGATGCTTCTACACAAGCCAGTGCAGATATTGAGACAAGTTCCCTGATATTGCTTGCCGAGGCTGTGGCCCTGGAACGCCCCATGGTCCTCCCAGGAGGGGAAAAGGGGGAAACACCTGACCAGGCCTCTGCTGATGGTCAATATTGTGCTGATGACAACAACTGCTATCCAACACCACTCAGACATCCAACTACAGGGGAAGGGACAAATATTGAAGCCCCCATATTGCTGGAGCGGACTCCAATTCCAGGAAAAGAGAAAGAAATTTCCCCAGCTAGTGCAGAGGCTGATAAAAACTTTGAGGCGTTGACTCCTAGCTCCAATGCCAACTCTTCTCCAAACCAAACTGGGATGGATTATGAACCTGCCCTGCCAAACACAAGGATTGCAATACCAAGAGACACACCATGTCTTCACGGAGGGGATGAGGAAACTTCCCCTTGCACTGCTTCCTCTGAGTACAACGATACCTCTGTAGAGAAAGTTCCAGAGGATCCTAAAACTGACAGCCCTCAGTCAAGCAGTGGTACTCTCACTCTCAAGTCAAATACTGACATGCTTAAATTGAGAGATACTGTAGACGTGTTAGGAGGAGGAGGACAAACCCCATCTGAATTTGCTTTGGTTGGAGATGAACCAAACAAGATGGCTGTGGCTACTTCAGATGTATCAGTAGAGACAAATTGTTTGTCCAATCAAATAATCCCAACCGAGCAATTTATAAAAGACTCTTCAACAGATAAAGAAACATTGGCTGTGAAAAGTCAAGATCCTATTCCAAGGGAAGAAAAAGAAAGTACTGGACAGAAAGGTGGATGGGAAATGGTTGGAATAGACTTAGTGAACAATGAGGTCAAGGACGTTGATGTGCCTGGCAATATGGAGAGGAGGCCAGTGACGGAATCCAAGGCATTGGTGTGTAGCACCAATACAGCTTTTGACTCGGAATGTGAACAACGGATGAATGAGAGGGCATATGAGCCAAGACTGAAGCCTGGGAAAATACAGGAACTCAGTGAACAGAGCGTGAAGCGTCTTCTGGAGTTAAATGCAAATACCTCTATACGCAATGAAATCCATGAAGGCAGAGGAAGTCAAAATGAGAATGACTTGGAACCTCTTGGCGAAGCTGGTGCTGAGAATGGGAATGAAAGACTTGAAACTGACGGCATGGATTGTAATGGATCCTACAAATCAAATGGAGCATCTGATACAGAGTTTGACCATTGTTTAGATATCAACAACCAATGTGAGAACGGTAACAGTAGTGATGGATATGCTTCACCAATGGAGGTGGAGAAAAAAGAATCCTTTTCACAGAAATCGTTGGAGAGTAGCAACAGTATGGCTATGGATGATGAAGAAGAGTGGATTCTAACTGCTAGCCAGGGAGCTGGTGGTGAAACAGATAGCACCGGAATGGAAGCAGTCCAGATCATTCCAGGAGGAGAGAACTTGAAAGAGAGCCCCATGCAAATGGAGGATCTTCATGAGGAACAAACTAAAGTGCAACAGGAACAACATGGTAATTCAAACCAGGAAGCTTTAGAGGAGGGAGAAAATAAACAAGACAGTAGTGTGCCGATGGAAGTTGTGGAAGAAGAAGATAGTCTGCCACAGAATGAACAAGGCTATTCAAACCCAGCTGCTTTGAATGGAGGTGGTAATGTGACCTTTAAGATGAATGAGTCGAGTTTCAGTGATGTTATTTCAGAAAGTGAGAAAAATGTTGTTATCAGAAACGGAAAGAACAGTCAAGATGGGGATAGCGCAGAAAGATTTGTGAGTGTGGATGAGGCTGCCCGTGCTGACAATGTGAACAGGTCATATATTGGTGGAAGCGGCCAACCCCTTAGTGTAGGTCAAGGAGTCAGCAGTGACCACTTGTCTACTTGTGATAATGGTCAGCAGCAGGTGAATGGCAATGGCCAAACACCTTTTACAGCCAGGGAGAACTTGACTAAAACCGTTGCTGGAGAAATTGCTGTTACCACTGAGGGAACCAAATTGGATGTAATTATGAATGGAAAACATCAGCTGGAGGATGGTATTGCTGAGCAGGTTGAAATTGATAACCATGATGGGAGTATGGTCGTAGCAAACACGGTTGAAATTGATAACTATGATGGTAGTATGGTCGTAGCAAACAACGTTGAAATTGATAATCATGATGGTAGTACGGTCATAGCAAACACAGTTGAAATTGATAACCACGATGGTAGTATGGTCGTAGCAAACACGGTTGAAATTGATAACCATGATGGTGGTATGGTCATAGCAAACACGGTTGAAATTGAATCAAGCAGCAGCAATACTGATTCAGGAAGTGACTTGAACCAAAATAGAAAGACGGATGAGTGTGATGGAGAGAATGTCCCTCAAAAAGAAGCAGAAGCTGTCATGGGCAGAGATGAATGTAAGATGAAGACGACAGGACAAGAAACCGATATAGACACACTAGAGCGATTGGTGCTGGAGGCCCTGGCATCAAACGACACCTTCCCACGACGTGATGAGAAAGGGGTAGGACAACCTGACAATGGTGACTCTAAACAAGAGGTAATGCAAAATAAGGAAAATGTTCATGCCCTGAGTAATGGGGCATCCTTTGAGGGAGAGAACAGACACTTTGAGGATGGGGATGTGGCTGCTAGAGGTGGATCTACCCAGTCCTCTGCTATGGTCGATACCACCCTTGGCTCTCCAGCGGGACAAGAAAACCAGGAGGGTGAAAATGGAGTTACCACCAAAAGCTCTGAAAAATCAGAGCAAAGAAAAACAGAATCTCATCCCCAGATTGACCAAAGATCGACTGAAAAAGACATTGTCCCTAAAGATGAGGGAGGAGCTAAGAGTACAGACAACTCAGAGAGAGCAGCAGACAATAAAGGAAACAAAACAGGGAGTGGTGATGCAGATGGAAATTCAAATGTTGGGAATAAAAAGGAGACATCCCAAACAGACGACGCCATCTTCAAAAGGCCGCTAAATTTACCCAAAATATCGAAAAAGTCAAGAAGGAAGTCTAGAGCAGCTGCGGCTGCTGCTGCAGCATTGGCAGCAAGAGAACAGGAGGACCCAGCAGAGAGAGAGGCCAGACTTAGAGAAAAGGCTCAGCTTTCTGCCGCCTTCCGTAAGAAGATGGCTGCCTTTCAAAACAGGCGACGAAAACAGAGGCTGCAATCATCTGCAGCTGGTGCCTCGGAGGGAGAAACATTCCTGGAGAACGGACAGGAGAATAAGCTGTACTCTTCACAGGAAATTGCAGAATTTGTGACCAAAAGAATTGCTGAGCTGTCTGCCAAGCAGCAGCAAAATGACAATGACATCAATAAAATCCAACGCGCCTTGAAACGTGGCCGCATACCCCGTGACAAGGATGGGAAGATCCTCCCCCACTGTTTGCAATGTGGCAGGCAGGGCCATGTTTTCAAGTGTAGCCGCTGTGAAGTGGCTCGGTACTGCAGTAAAGCCTGCCTCTGTACCAACTTCTCTGCACACAAGGAGAGATGCGGTAAGTCTGGTTGGAAACAACGTAATCCCCAAACACTCTCTCTCTCTAGATTGTAAAGTCTCTGCCTGTTGCAAGGCAAATAGTTATTCTGGGTCTTTCCTTGTTTCTTTCTTTTATCTTTGAACTTATATAACATAGTTATGTAAGGTTTCTTGCCATAATGATTTTAATAATGATAGATAGCACTTGTTGAGCGCATTTCCTGAATGCTTTTGGTTTTTTCTCTATGTAATTTGCCTTACATTACTTCAGTTTTCAATTTCACTTGGTTTTTAGTTCTGGTATTTCTAATTTTATCCATTTTAGTCTCACCTTAATGTGAACCCAAATTTTCAAAAGCATGTAATGGTTTTGTGTATTATATCAATAACAGCTATTGTTGAGATATTGATAAATCTTTTTGAATTATCAAAAGTAGTCCATAAAAAAACTTATGACAATTTGAAGTAAAAGTTTTCGGGGAGGGGAGAGTTTCCCATGTAAGGAAATATACCCGAATGCCGGATGCTGTCTGGCAAATTTAAGAACATGACATTCCCTACCTTGCTCTTTCAAGAAGATATCAAAGCGCTTTTTGGAGAGTTTTTAGTTTTCAATACTTTATGAAATGATGCAATCACACGTAGGATATATCTCATCCTTGTGATTGAGAATCTGTGGATGAAAGTGATCATTTGCAAATTTTATTTGTAAAAAAAAACAAACAAAAAAACCCCAAAAAAACAGACATATCACATAGAGTTAAAAACTTGGACAACTTTAGAACTATTTGACAAAGAAATTCTGGTAACCTCTGATAGAGCACAGTATGTTCTTGGTGAGATATGTTTCTTGTATGCACACTTTGTCTATTTTCTCCTTCTCAAGTAGCTTTGTGAGTCCGGCTTGCTTGCGTTGGCGCCTTTTTCTGCATTCCATTGTAGAATTTTGATTGTGCCAGTAACGTGTATCCCTGGCTGTAATATCCTGGCTTGCCAGTGTGAGGTCAAGGATGTGGTAGCACCAGATTGTATGAGTGAACCCTGAGTCCTAAGGTCCGGTGTTAGGTCTGTCTGACGGGATCCTACAGATTTCACGCCATAACGAAATGCAGCAACAGATCCATAAATCATTGTCAGGTAGAATGTGTATCAATGCAATTTGTAGCCTCGGTTGTTAAGCCTTTCCAGTCTATTTGCACTATAACTTGGTATTCAGATGTAGATTGGAATGAGGATTACAAAACGAATTCAATGATAGTATGGTTTGAACCATGTCTTGGCACCACCCCTGGTTTCAATGTTCAAGCTCTCAGATCAAGCTTTTTTTTTTTTTGTTTGTTTTGGTAGCCTCATCACTGTCTTGTTTAGTCTGAGTCATGGGGTTATTTGAGGCGAATGAGTCAGGGTGGTGGTTGGGATTTGAGAGATTGGGGTCTTGGCACCACCCTTGGTTTCAATGTCCAAGCTCTTTTTTGTCTTTGGTGTGTGTCTTTGTGAGTATCATCACTGTCTTCTTATGTAGTCCGAGTCATGGGGTTATTCGAGGTGAACGAGTCAGGGTGGTGATTGGGACTTGAGAGAATGGGGTCGTGATGATGGGAATTTGAGGAACTTGTAGTGGTTGAACGGGGTGGAAGGGGGGTGAAAGCAAGAATTTGGGATGGAAGGTTGATGGAGGTGAGAATTTCAGGCGGGGTGGCAGGAATCACAGAAATTGAAAGGTTGATTCTTCTCACTGTAAGACTAACTACAAGCCAAGCGTCAAAGGTAGATGAAATGGTTCATTCACCCTTTTAAGCTTTTCATAAGTTTTATCGGTGCTTTTTTCTCTTTCGGCATTAAGTTGGGAAATTTGTGTCCTCCAGAAGTCTTGTGAAATTTACGTAAACCTGAAGCATCCGTTCACACTTGGCTGGCATATTTGCTCCTTGTTAATTGGAAAGTTACGTGATGAATATTCAGTATGAGTCAATTGGTAACAGTAACAAGGATTTTGTTATGGTCCCAATAATTGTGAATTTAGATCTGACAGTTCATGATTATCATCTGCTGGTGAGGAAAAAGTTGGGGAAAAGGGGAGGGAATTGAAAAAAAATCTTTTAGAAAAATCAAGCAAAAAATAAAGGAGGATGGGATGGCTGTCTGCAGGACTCATTAGGGAGAGAGAAAAAAGCAGGGGGGAGAGAGAGAGAGAGAGAGAGAGAGAGAGAGAGAGAGCGAGAGAGAGAGAGAGTGAGAGAGAGAGG
>JAUEKY010086613.1:0-11316 GCA_031833965.1 Scyllaea pelagica
GAGAGAGAGAGAGAGAGAGAGAGAGAGAGAGAGAGAGAGAGAGAGAGGTCCACGGACGAGCAGACAGAAGCATTATGAGTAGTAAGGAGAAAAAGAATGGAAAGCAGTAATGATGGTTACATAAAGCAGTACAGAAGCGCGCTCATATTATTCTCCATAATGATGATCCTGCTCCTGCCTCCTGCTACTCCTTTACTAAAACAACTACTGCTAATGCTGCAGATTCTACGACCAGTACCACTAATACTTTTTCTATAAGTACACCCACTAAACTTTTGCATTTCTACTATTATTACTACTGCTGCTGCTTCTTCTAATTTATTACTGCTTCTGGAGATGAGGCTCACCTTTGTTTTGGTTTTACTTTTACCGTCAGACGTAACATAAATAAACACCTAACTCGTCTTACATGACCTTCCTGCATGAAAATTAGAATTAAGGTGAAGTTTAAGAAAGACGAACATCTCGAACGTATATTTTGCTTAGGGCTAAATGTTGTCAGATATTTAGTTGGTATGGAGGTATTAGCAGTACAAAAAACATTCCCTGGAGAAAAAAAAAGATGTTACACATTCAAGGACAATGACTTACGGCCAAGGAACTTAACGTCAATTTCCTTGCATACGGCATACACTAGACTTGATAACGTAAGAAAGGAGGAAATTACATGTACAAGAAAGTCGAAAGTAAAAGGATCCAGATCCTATAGAGACTGGTGGACTGTCACACTATAACACACATTTCGTTTTTAAAAGATCGGCAAAAGTATCTGTGCTCTGTATCTAATGATTAGGCAATTCATTGGCTACTAAATTATACCTATAAATCAAAGGAGTGATTGATATGCATGTGAGATATTTGTAATTGAATTGAATCTTAATCGAGGAGAAAAGAAAATACACATTGTTTATTACTCATTGTTGAGATAAAATGAGCCAAGAGAGAACCGTATAATCGGGAATCATTTCGGTGCTGAATTCCAAGTACTCTTTTTGCGTACGATTACACCTTACACCACGCATTGTTGATAACTGATTGTTTTCCTTCCAACTTCCAACTTCCATCACACCAGAGCCTACACTCACCATTTTCAAGGCATTATCTGTCATTGGCTATATTTTCTTTACAGTTGTACAAAGAAATACGCCGTGAAGATGGATGAGGATACAGATGAAACATTGGAGTTCGTTCAGATGGGAATTGATGACAGAATATTGGAGGTAAAAGGTGATATTAAAGTGCCCCCTTACCTCTTCTTTCACCAACTTCTTTTTCTCCAATTCTTATAATTTTTCTGTGGGAAATTCTAAGATATTTTGTACTTTATTCCTTTTTGAATGGTAGGACATAAATTATTCAGCTTTTAGGAGAATTATTTACAGGCCAGGGAATTACTTTTAGGGGGTGAGTCAATAGACCCTTCCCTTAGGGTTGGCAGTTTGTGGTCAATGCATAGAAGGTTTAGGAAACTTGGACAGGTTCAGGTGGACCCTCTGCTTTTAGCATTCTGCCTGTCTATCAACCTGCATACAGTGACTTAAAGTAATAACTTTTGCTATTTCTTCCACCCATTCTGAACTTGTCTGTCCTAATAAGGAAATCGAAAGGAAATATTTTATTAGATATTTCATTGAATGGGTGTGGATGATTCAGGCAAAGTTTCAGTTTGTCAATTCATCTTGCTCATTTTCCTTTGATAGTGGGTAAACCCCTCCAGTATCTGTCGAACTCTGTTTTGGAGGCGCTCACAGATCCAGCATTCACAACACTCCTTGGCAGTCCGTTCCATGTGTTGATGGATCTGACGGAGAAGTAATTGCTCCTTGTCCTGCATATGTTATGTATGTGCTCTGGTTTCATGGAATGTCCCCTGGTATGGCTTTGATTATTAAGTTGCAATACTGGTCTCTTGCAAGTGTATGTATCCCATGCATGATCTTATACAATTCGATCTTTTTGCCCCTTTTCTCCTGTGCTCAACATTTGGAAGCTTCAGTTTTTCCAGTCGTTCTGGATACGACATGTCTTTAACTTTAAGAAAAGACAATAACTTTGTGGCCCATCTTTAGACATCCTCCACTTCCTGGCAGAGTGACTTATGTCTGGGCTGCCACACTGAGTTACCATACTCCAGGATTAGGCGGGCAAGTGCCTTGGACAGGAGGGCAAGTGTTTCCATCTTTAAGAAGTCAAAGGTTCTTATTACATCTATTCTATTCGCTCTTGACGTGGTCCTGTGAACATGTTCTTAGAACGACAACTTATTATCAATTTTGTTTCCCCACATCTCCCTTGCAGTCATTCTGAGCAAGTGGAAGGTGGTTACTATTGATATCTCAGTTTCTCATGGTGTATGTAGCATTTGTTTTCTTACTCCCAAATTTTATTACAACACTACATTTTTCTTGATGGAATTTTAGTAGCCATTTGTCAGACCAGTTTTGTAGTTCATTCAAATTACTATGTAATGTTTGGGTTCCATTCGGAGTATCTCAGTCAACAAAGCAGTTTAATGTCATCATTATACAGTCTGTACCACGTCGGGCAGGTCATTAATAATATATATTACAAAGAAAATTTGGCCAAGGAAACTGCCCTGGGGAATGCCACTCGTTATAAGTTTCACTATGGATTCTGCTCTATTTATAATTATTTGGGTTCTGTTGCTGAGGAAGTCTTTAATCCAGGCAAGTACTTTCGTACCAATACTCATGGCCTTCTCTTTGATGACAAGCCGTTTGTGAGGGATACTGTCAGAGGCTTTTTGAAAATCCTTTTAATTATCATCAATTGATCCTCCCTTGTCTAGAATATTGATCCAGATGTCCATTACTTCAGTTGAGTCATACACGACCTCCCATACGCTGTTTTTGTTTAGCTATGTATAGCAATTATAGTAGATCCATTAAAGCAAAATTCTCCAATTGTCTGGACACTGATTGAAACACAAACAATGGGGAAAAAATCACAGTTCACTTTGGTATCTTAAATCGTCTTAGAAAATGCAACATTTGCTTTCCACAATGCATGATGTACAGAATGATTTATCTTTTTCTTTATTTCCTTTTAACCAAAGGATAATGATAAAAATATGACCCCGTTGGTTTGTTTGTTTTCTTCCTTTTCTCAAGTCGGTATCAGTGGAAAATTTTCAGATTGATTAGATGTTATAAGATTATCCAGCCAAAACTGAGAGACCTCTTATTTTCTTATTTTTTTCTCACCCTCATTTCAAATTTCAGGCAATTTCAAAACTAGGATGGTCACACCCCACACCAATTCAGGAGAAAGCTATACCCCTGGCATTAGAAGGCAAAGACATTCTTGCAAGGGCTAGAACTGGTTCAGGAAAAACTGCTGCATATGTCATTGCAGTTTTACAAAAGCTGCTGCTTTTGAAAGAGGTAAGAACTTTTAGTTCTTATATTATAACACTTTTCAATCTGTTTAAGTAGCTGAAAGATGAAGATGTGTAATTCATTACAACTTTGCCTCTTAACCGGTAGGTGGCGGGTTCGACTCCCACACTGTGGCGTTAAACCATAACGGTTTTTTTTTTCATTTTAACTTATGCTTCACTCTTTTTTTTATTTCACAATTGATCAGGCTACTTTGACATCTTCTCCTCTTCCCAGCTTCACCTTCTTGGTTTTTCAATACATCTATTTATTATGATAACAATGTTATAACTAAAATGTGAGTTCCTTGATCATGCATATATGTCCACTCTATTTCCAGAGAGCCTGTGAACAAGAAGTGAGGGCCATAGTTCTTACCCCTTCAAAGGAGTTGTGCAGCCAGGCATATAGAAATATACAGGTACAGTTTTTCAAATTAATTTTGGAGATTATTGGACACGTTCCCTACTTAACTGGAGAAAGCGTCGTCTTTGGCAATGAAAGGAATTTACATGTTACTAGATTCTCCTCCTTATGACTTTTGTGTGAATAATAATGATTATGAATAGATGATAAGCAGAAAAAATTTGTTATGTTTAGGAGAGTCTCAAGATTTTGATTGCTTAATTTGTTGATGTAATTTATGATTATTGTATCTATTTTCCTAATAATGTGTTTTCTTTCACAGTTATTAAAACAAAAGATCTATTATGACAGAAACAGATTTTATCTTGTTATCTTTATGGATGTAAATAAAAAGAAAAAAAATTGTTTTTCTTAAAAAAAAGGAGCTGAGTGTTGGATGTTCAAGAGATGTGAAATGTGTTGATTTATCTCCACAAGTCCCTCTTGCGACTCAAAGGTAAAAATAGATTAATAGCAGTTCTATAGACACATGTTACAACCAAACTAAGTAAATGGGAATGTCAGTAATACTCTTCAATGATGTGTTATACATATGCTTTTTTTTTTTTTTTGTAAAAAGGAATTTCATACAGGAAATATTCTCACTTGGTCCATTTTTGACACTATCTAGCAGAATTTTGTTCTCAAGACTTTCTTGAGTGAGTCTCTTTTTTTTTTTATAGAATATTTCACGACGGAAGAGAGTATGGATAAGCAAAATACTTTAATTATGTAATTGAAAAGAAAACTTTTACATTTTGAGTTTTGTGGTAATCTAATGAATATTGCATGAGTGAAATTCTGCTGATCTGTCATCTTTTTTTTTTTTTTTCATTTTGTCTCAAATTCAAGGTCTTTGCTGATTGAGAAACCAGATATAGTGGTTGCAACACCAAGTCGTCTCCTTGCTCACTTACGAGCTGAAAATTTGAATGTCAAAAACAGTCTAGAAATGCTTGTTGTTGATGAAGCAGATTTAGTGTTTTCCTTTGGCTATGAATCTGATGTCAAAGAGCTGCTTGAGTAAGTTGTTGAAATTGTTAATTTTTGATGGCATATGTCGTAAATATATGGTGGATTTAGTTTTTATAGGTTTAGGTTTATTTTTTATTCTGTCATCTCCATCTATTACTATGCTTTAAAGGTTTAAGTGCTCAATTATGTGTGTCTTCTTCTCATTTTCTTGTTAATAGGGGCTACAAATATCACTTGTACTTCTCATTTGCTTGTAAATGATACTTATCTCTCATGTAATTCCAATTTCCTTACAAAGAAGTTTAGACGTGGAGGTTCAAGCCAGAGCTGCGCAGCCACTCTCTGAGCAATGCCACTAATGCCTTGTCCTCTATTTGCAATCCAAAACATAATGATACCCTGTGTTGATCACTTGCTATCATGATGTCCAGATCCAGTTTTTTTTCCTGGTATTTACAACGACCACCTTTGCTTTCATAGGCTCTTCTGCCCAGCTCCATTTTGGAATTTTACTTAACTTTTCGGGGATGCGGTGGCTCAGTTGTGATGGTTCTGGCGTTGAAACAAAGTGAGGCGGGTTCAAGTCTGTCTGGGGACAAAAAAATCACATAGTGATTTTTAACACTAAAACCCAAAGAAAAACCCTGTGTACCACTACCCTGATCCCTGCAACATCGGTAGATGGGATCTAGAGCCTAGTCCTATTAGAGACGGACGATAAACTCAAAGGTCCCGTGTGCATGTTGCACACATTAAAGAACCCTTGGCGGTTAGAAATAGAATAAGAGTAGGTCGCAAGGCTCCTGTCCAGGCAAAATTGAAATCTTACCACTACCACCAAAAGGTCACATTTGACATTAGGCTGATCACCTGCATGGCATGATTCAGAGAAATTCCGTCTCAATAAGAGTCAGCCCTACGCTGTAATGGTAAAAAGGTACTGGATAATGAAATGAGGATGACTTTACTTTTTCATTTTTACCCGGGAGAGCTGTGGGGAAGCACAATAATCTCTCTGCTGCTAGACGCATGGTCGTAGGCTTTCACGATGTGAGCCACACAATTGCACCAGCAGTCTACCACTGGTTCTTGTGCCAGAGTATTTGAAGTTAGAGCCGCGCAGGGCTGATAGAATTTATGTCGTGCTTATCATGGGGTGACCAAACCACTTGATTTGCTGCTGCTTGATGTGGTGTAGGACAGATGTTGCTACTACCATACCTCTGATTACCTTGTTTCTGATCCTGTCATTTCTGGTCTTGTTTATAGATTGTGACCTTTGAATGTAAAAGCTGTAAAATTGCTGTGATAACCAAGGTAAAACTATGCCATGCAGCCATGCATCTTATATGGTGTAGAGTTCCATATCTTTGGTAGGCGTGCTCATAAGATAATCAGAAAAGTTAAACATAAGTGATTTTTAGATTGAGTATTTTTAGTAGAGACCTCACCTGTGAACGTTATTACAATGTTTTGAATGTATGTCATTTATTTTTATTATTATAATTTCCTAATGGCTCTTCTGGTTTTCATCCTACACCCAGCAATTTCCCTCAAATCTATCAAGCTTTCATGATGTCTGCCACACTTGATGATGATGTTAAAGCTTTGAAAAAACTTTTCTTACATAATGCAGTAAGTGCTGGTAACTTGAGAATGTTTTTATTTTTCCAGTATTGCTCTGTGAATGTTTGTCATCTGTCAATAATGCTCACTGGTCAATATTTTCTTTTTTCTTGAAGTCTTGGTTTCTATAGAAAATATAAAGCTCTGAGTACCTTGACATCATGATCATTATTACTATCACTAAGAGTTTACTGTTGATGCTGCTGATTGCAGTTATTTCAATGCCTCTCATTTCCCCATAAATATTAGATGGTAAATTTTTTTTTTCTTTGTCTTTGAAAATCTTCAGGTTGTTTTGAAATTGGAAGAATCGCAGTTACCCGAATCCAGTCAGCTTAGCCAATATCACATCAAGTAAGATGTCATAAGGTTTTAGTGTTTATATCTGTTTACTTTTGTACTGTCCTGTGCTTTTGCTTATTTGTTGATTTGTTTTGTTCCTATATAGCATACCTGGTCTCTCAAAATTTGTTTTTCAGTTTAGAATATAGACGAACCAAAAAATTATTATATATTTGTCTTTAGCAATGCTCCCTCACCCTTCTTCCGTTGAAAAATGCAACCAAAAAAAAAAAAGAAGAAAGAAAATCATGGAATGTAACTACATCTATAAAAAAGCAAGCATAAAGCTGTGAGATATTCACAAAAATGTCAGAGAACCCCTACCTTCCCCTTTTTTCTCTCTTTAAATGCAATGGCTATATTTAGAATGATCAATCTCCTTTTGAAAAGAAAGTTTTCAAAAATTGATTTTGAGAGTAGGATCAGTCATCTTTTAGGCATCTTAATTCTTATCTTTATACATATTATCTCATTGTGTTTAAGATATCAGCGCTTTTCAAGTTTTGTATCTGTTATCTCTACAAGGAGAAGGGCGGAGAGAGCAGCTGCTTATGACTTTTGTGACCTTTAAGCTGAAGTTTCCTTGAATGAGAGAAACTGACTGAAAAACTGACTTTTTTTTTTCATAATTGTCATCTGAGCTTTTACTAGGATAGCCAATTTTATTTTTTTTTTTTGTTAAGTCAGATTATGAACTGAAAAGTGTGCTATAAAAAAAAAGCTATTCTAAAATTCTTCTCAACTAAATTAGCAAATTTTTCACCTGTGCTCTGATTTTTGTCTTAAATCTTCAGATGTGAAGAAGGAGACAAATTTGCTTTGATTGCAGCATTACTGAAATTGGATTTGATAAGAGGAAAAACGCTGTTTTTTGTAAATACTGTGCCAAGGTGCTATCAGTAAGTCAAAATTTTAATTACACTAGCCTTACTTTCCTCCCATTTGATATTTTCAGAACAGGTTAAGAGATCAAACACTGTTTGTTTTCTTCTGTTTCCTTACTTTGTATTTAAATCTTGATTCTGCCACATCTAATGCATCAAAGCCAATCCATTCAATTCGGATATAAGGATTTTGTCTTGTAAGTTGGGAAGAAACACCTGTAACTATAAGTTAGATCTGATTAACTTTTAAAAAAAGCAATTATAAAGTGAACTATTGTATTTTTTACTATGGCCCACATTGGATGCACGAGCTTGAACGTTTTAGGGAATTCTTAAGGCTGGTGATGGATAAAAGGATTGAAAATGTCACAAGACAAAAAATAACGTTTGAAAAATGATATTACTTTTTTTTTATTTTTCCTTATTCATTCAATACATTTTTTTTCTCAGGTTGAAGTTATTCCTTGAACAATTTGGCATTCGAGCGTGTGTCCTGAACTCAGAGCTACCTGTAAATTCCAGGTACTGTTCAGTTTGTTTTATTGAGATGAAATATTGTAATATTGAATTGAATTTTCATGGTGGGAAGTAGCATGTAGCTTTTGTCATTTCCCTTTCAAAGTGTCTTTGAAACTCAATCTTGTTTACATTTTTATAAGACCAGTATTCTATTTGGGTAATAGGTTTGAGCAAATTGACATAACAGTGTTAGAAATGCTGGGTCCCCATCAGGTTGGGACAGTGCCAATAGCTGTGTGTTGTTATTTGGTTACTGAATGTGTTGTGAGAGAGAGACACACACAAAATCAGACAGACAAAGAGATTTGGGGATAATTCTTGGTGTGTGGTGGACTTATTTCCACCCAAAATACGGGTCTTGAAAAGAAAATTATTAATTTGATGGGAACCTTGTTAATGTTGTAATTAAAAGCTTCCCTTACATTATCTCAGTGGTTACAGAAATCAAATTATTTTAATTTTATTGCAGGTGTCATATGGTTGAGCAGTTCAACAGTGGTGTTTATGATTTCATCATAGCATCGGATGAAACTCAGCTGAGTTCTCATGCCAAAGGCAGTTCTCGCTCAGAATCAAAGAAGAAAGGGTTAGTTTATGCTCTGTTTGTCAATACTCTAGAGATAGTGGGATAGCTGAATTTAATCTAATTGTTGAGAACAATCTGAAAATATGTTTTTCTATTCTATGACTTCCGTTATCAATATAGTAACAGATCATTTTCAATGAAAATTTATATGAAGTGGCAACAAGTTGGTTTTAAGTAACTTGAAGTCTATTTACATTTCTTTTTAAACATCTTATGACATTTACATTCCTCCTATGCAATTATGTTGTTTGTGTACTTTTTTTTAAGGCTGAAAATATTTTATCACTTATGCTCTTAAATGTGTAGGGGGCCGCTCAGTGGTCATGGCTCCGGGAAGTGACTCGGGTTCGAGTCCGACTTGGGAACAAAGATCACATAGTGATTTTTATTGCTAAAACCCCCGTATGCCACTCCCCTGGTCCCTACAACATCGGTAGGTGGGATCTAGAGCCTAGTCCTATCGGAGATGGACGATAAACTCGGGGGTCCCGTGTGCACGTTGTGCACGTTAAAGAACCCTTGGCAGTTGGAAATCGAAAAGAGTAGGCCGCAAGGCCGCTGTCCGGGCAAAATTGAAATCCTACCACTACCACCAAAAGGTCTCAGTGGGCTGATCACCTGCTTGCCTGAATGGCATGATCCAGAGAAATTCCATCTCATTGAAAGTCGGCCCTACACTGTAATGGTAAAAGGGTACTGGATAATGAAATGATGTTCTCTTTTGATCCGTTAAGCATTTTTGAAGTTGATACCGAATGGAACATAATGATAATATTCGATGGTGTCATGCTCTAACCACGTAACTGGAGAAATCGAAAAATCGTTATTTCTAGCCCATTGAGGTCACAAACCTCTTACGGGATTTCCCCTTCATTTAAATCAGTCAGAATAAAAAAAATTAGTTCCTTTAACCAAAACAACAGTAATTAGATTTATACTCAATGAAGATACGAAATGATACAGTTTTTTTGCGTCTCCTGTAAAAAACGCCCCACTAAAATCCAGTTACGCTGCTATAGCATGACACCGTCGATATGCTGTTCTAAGAATTTTCTTTTCACACATGAATCCCAGGTAGGGTAATATCAGCCTTTCACCATCACCACAAACTGTCACAGGCAATAGACGGGATAAGGTGCACTCAATGTAAAAGCTTTGAATGTTAAAATACATAATATAACATATTGATAACTGTTTGAAAAGTTCATGTAAATCGGCGATCTATATATTCCATTATAATATATCGGGAAAAACTTTTTTGTTCTATTTATGACATTGTATTGACTTTATCAGAGGACCGATATTTGCTACGCTTGACCATTAAAGGTAAAAAAGGACTGGTGGAAATGCAGCCTAAAACCGATACCAAACACTTCCTTAGTCTTGACTACTCCTCCATGCGCTAGCGCTCCACAGTTGCGTTATCCCGAGCAATTCGTCTCTAATTCTCTTTCACCAAACATCTCGTGTCATCCATACTGCTATCTTCCTTGCAATCCTCTCTCCTCTCCCCCCTCCCCCCTCGCCCACCTCAATTTCCAAACTGCCAGTGTCATTGGTAGTAGTATCAGTAAAAGTAAGAAACGTTTTCTAGAAGAGTGATCATGATTAGAATAATGCTTTAGCTCACTCCTTTAGTACCTCTTATTGCTTCTGCTGTCATGCGGTTTATGTTCTTAGTGGAATTATATTCTCACACGATATAATGTGTGGTATCAGATGTTAGTTAGTAGAATTATACCCTTGTAAAACTTGTTGAAACAGCATCTTTTAATGCGAGTTGTCCAAAACATTCATAATTAGTCTCCTATACCACCCTGGTCCTATTTGGAAATGCAGGGGAAGCTATGACCCCTTACCATTGCTGCAGTAGCGAACTTGTTTGCTTGTTACATGTTGTGTTTTGTTTGTCATGTAAGGGTTGATAGAGCACAATGCAGGAATTTCTTGCGTTCCATTGTATAATATGATTCTGTCAGCAGTCTCTTCCTAGAACGGGATTTTTTTCATTTCCATTTCTCACTGAATGTGTCATGAAACCCTTTGTTTTTACACATGTTTGGCACTTTCACTCTCTCAAGTAAAATGCATTAAAAGAACTAATCTACAAATCATGTTTCTGTACATCACCATTTGTTCCTTCTCTCACGTTTGAAGCAGCAATGTTTTCATTACACCAGATATATTCTGCTGATGTATATAAAGCGATTTCACTAGTTTACCTTGGATGTTCTCTTGTTTATACATGTTACTAAGACTGCATCATCGTCATATCAGCTTAGAATTGTAATGCTGACCACACCCTTACTTGCTTCTTTCATGTTACCGATTCAAAGGAAGATGAATGTGACAACCACGTCAATAAATGCACCACAAGTGTATTATAATAGCGTCTTGAGAGGATCTTAAGCAGCTTGCAATAGCAGCCTACAGGATAGCAGTCGTAATAAGGTAGTATGATAAATCTCGGTCTCCATAAATGCCGAATAACAGATTGAGTAAAAATACCTAGCCAGCCAATATTTATCATCCAGAATCAATAAACTATGATAGGTAACCTGAGCCTCTGAGCCCTAGAACA
>JAUEKY010086614.1:0-10689 GCA_031833965.1 Scyllaea pelagica
GTGTGTGTGTGTGTGTGTGAGAGAGAGAGAGAGAGAGAGAGAGAGAGAGAGAGAGAGAGAGAGAGAGAGAGAGAGAACTGAGGCCCGACTTTACGAAACGTCTTAGGCAAACAAAACAAAACAATCATAGATAGCATTAAATCTGTTACACCCACCCTTAAATGAGACTGGATGCTATTGAACTTTTAATCAATTATTTAAACGTCAGCATTTAACACGTGTTGCAGTTCTGCATGGGCAATGACAAAAAAAAAAGGGGGGGGGGTGTTGGGGGCTAATTAACTTGTTGCCGCATATTGAAAAACAGGGATCATTCGAATATCTCAAATTGTCTCATTGACACCGGGCTAACCAGAATGAGTTATGCTCCTAGTTTACTGAATGCCAAGAGAACAGCTGCTAAATTGGCAGATTTTAAGCTTTGAGTATGCATGGGGAGGTCATGGATCGAACCTACAACTTGACGGTTTCAAGTTGGAATCTCTACTATTGAGTCATTGAGCCAATGGTGGTGGCAACAATTATTGAAAAGATTTGGTCAATCTTAATTCAAAATCTAATCATTTGCGAAACAAGTGCAATAGTCTCATTCAAATCTATACACTATACAAAACCAACACGTCAAACAAAGGAGTGAATGTGTAACACAGCAATGACAACTATTTTAATAATACATGTTTTCCTGGCTATGTTATCTAGTCATTTTTACATACACACGAAAACAAACTTGTCGACGTCTCGTTGTAGGATTGAATAAAATTTATAATCAATACGGAGAGCAATGCTTTAACTTCAATATTTCTTAGCTTTCACCTTTTTACCTAGGCCCTAAGTCTTAAGGTATTTTACATCTTTTCAGAGCTACGGGTAAACATTGAGCCAGCACATGTGAAAGAAGAGGGTGTGCATTATGAGTCATCAGAGACGATATCATTGTTTAAGTCTCTTTGTTTTCTATCTATCTATTTCTCCCTAACCCCACCTTTATTTTACTTTTCATTCCATTGTTGTTGGTTAATAAGTGGGTATTATGAGTTTGTATTGTCATTGTTATGAAAACAAACAAGAGGGCTAAGGTTTCTATTTCTAGTGCAGGGTATTGAGCAGTGCAGTGTGTACTGAGACCAAGTGAGTGCTTCTGTATTAAGAAGGGAGGGAGAGAGAGAGAGAGAGAGAGGGAGGGAGAGAGAGATGTGAATATGATACTTCCTTTACTGTGCGTAATTAACTTTTGATTGACCTTGAGTTGGGGAAAGAAAGAATGATACAGTAGTTGTTTTTTTCGTTTGGTTTAACCCGTTGATCTCGAAATGTGTTGTTGTGGCCGTGTGATAAGTGATCTGTGTGTCACACGCGGCATGGGTGCCATTACTCAGACTTATTGCGGAATTCTGTCTTTTGAGTCTCATTCATTTTGGGATTCCTGTTTTGCTTTTCAAATTTTACTTTACTAGTTCTTTCTTCTGTTGTCCTTTCTTTCTTTTTTTTCTTTTTGAAATCGGCTGAGTCGATTGTGCAAATGAACACGGGAAAACCAAAGCGCTGGCGGGTTACCAAACCATCGTTGGGAAACAGCGTCATCAAATTCAATCGGTTGTTTACTGTTCTCTCCTGCGGTACGATCTGTGCTGCTGTGTGCAGTGTGTACCCTCTGACTGTTCATCTGGAAGTGATATTGTATTAGAATTTTCTGTTAAAATCATGATCCTTGTGAGTGTCGTGAGAGTGAGTGTAAGAATGGGAACTTGCACATGTCGATGCGTGGTGTTACGTGTTTGTGTGCGCACACACTTACACAATTTGTAAAAACGTTTTAACGTTATGGTTTAGCGCCTGCTTCTGCACAGTTTAGGTCACATCGCCGGCGGAACACTCTGGACATGTTAACGTGCTGCCACACAGAGATAAACGGAGGACTATTACACTTTGTTTGCAGAATAGTAGTTATTCCGAGTTTGGTTTTTTTACGGGGGGGTGGGGGGGGGTGGGGGGAGGGGGAGAGGACCTATTTTGTTGCAAAATTAGACAAAAAGAGTGAAAAGTTTGGACAAATTCGATTGTGAACACTTCTCAGTGTATGATTTGTTGACATTTCCCGAGAAAATCAGGGCTAAATAGCCCTGATAAAAGTCGTCTATTATGATTGTGCACATATGCTCTAGTTAGCGTGTTGAAAAAGTGTGGGCGATTGTGTGTTCATTTGTGAGTGCGTGTGTGTGTGTGTGTGTAGTAAGTAAATGTGTGTGTGTGTGTGTGTGTGTGTGTGTGTGAGAGAGAGAGAGAGAAAGAGAGAGAAGGATTTACTGTACACTTTTGTGTGATGTGTTGTTTGTTTGAACTTTTGACCCGGGAATGTGTCTATCGTCTTTCAAAAACAAAACAAGAAAGCGATCTGTGTCCTTTGGGATTTGACGGACAGACTGGTTAACAACACCTCACACCAGACTCAGAACTGGTCACATCAACTTGAAGGCATTCTGCCATCGTCAGTGATGCTGCTGGTAACAGGAAGGGTCTCCTTATGCTACCCTATCTTATCAATATTACTACCTTGTCAATGTGTGTTGAGGTTACGGGAAAGGGTGATCGTTTGGTATTTCTTTTGCTGGAAACAGTGTTAGGTTTTATGCATTGACAGGTGCGTGTGTGTGTGTGTGTGTGTGAGAGAGAAAGAGAGAGAGAGAGAACACCTCCACAAAACTAATGATATTGTATGATTGAACTCTTGACCCGGGAATGTGTCATCAATGTGTTCAAGGTTAAGGTCGCCTTTTAAAAACAAAATAACAGCTCGTTTTTAGGAACAAGCTGTTGACGAAACCGTACACTTACACCAGAATCGGAAACTACCAAATTTACTGCTGCTGTTGGTTAGTGTTGTATGAAGGGTCTCCCTCTGCTATCCAGTCTTATTACTTCGTCCGCGTGTGTTTGAGTGATGGCAACGATTGAAAATTCCTATAAACACTACATTAGGGTACTCACGCAGTCTAGGGAAGGAAAAAATATTTTCCGCTTTTTTCTTGACTGCATGTTCCCAGCCTTGATATTATCTTGATATTCTAATTGCATCATCTCATTTCAGAATTGATTTAATATTTTTCTCCTCTCTCTGTTTGCCATCTTTTACAGAAAAGAGAAGATATTGCCTTGCTTTTATTAGATAAGATAGAGGATTCTGTTACAATCAATATGGCAAACTCTGAATTGCAAACGTAAGTTGTTTTTTTTTCATCTTTTCTTGTAATTGCCTTTTATATATATAGACATATGTGTTTGTGTGTATACCCATTTACTTATACGCATTGTTACTTCATCCCATTCTTTCTGTAATGTTACATATGTACTTACGCTCTTACTGTTTTCAATCTTAGCACAAAGGGAAAATTATCAATTTGTGTCACTGAGTCCACCATAGTGTTTAGGTAACCATGAATTAAAAACAAAAATTTCACATGCATAAGATGAAAAAGAAAAGACACCAAGATGCACGGGGAAGATAAATGGAAAAAGAAGGCAAAGGCTGAAGAGGTTAATTCATCTTTGAGTTTGAGCAAAAAAGAAATTGGGAGGAGGGGAGGGGGAAATCAGCTAAATAGGAAAGTTTAATTCTCGTTCTTGTGTTTTTCAGGCTGAGGGGAGGGGGAAATCAGCTGAATAGGAAAGTTTAATTCTTGTTCTTGTGTTCTTCAGGCCTCTTCATATAGCAGCAAGAAACGGTCTTGTGCCAGTTGTTCAAGATCTTCTCAGCAAAGGAGGCAGTGTTCTAGCCTTAGATGAAAATGGTATAAACATTGTTTGTTTTTTTTCTCTTTTGGATATCTTACCTATGCCACATATACTTTTCAGATGGTTTCTGTCATTCTCTTGGACAGGTGGACTGATCAAGTTTATTTCACAGATGCAAATTCTATGAATGTTTCTTCTTGTTATGAACATCTTCTTTCTGGCACACCATCTTCTATGAGCACTGATGTCAAGGCTCATAATCTTCTGTCATTTCACAGATGAAAATGATATGATTATTTCTTTGTCTCAAAGATATCTTATCTTTTGCCCAGCTTACTACAAGAATGTTTCTTTTCTTCTCCTGTGAACAATAATATCTGTTTTTTTTACTGTTGGAAAAAAAAAGATCTCTTTTTCTCAAAAATATCTTATATATCTCTTATTTTTTAGATATCTTTTATCTGGCACTTCTCCGTTTGAGAGTGTTTCTGTTCTTCACTTTCCCTCATCAAGATATCCATATATCTTTTTTCACTTTTTCATCTTTTTCCTTTCATCTCTTCATTGTTTTATATACTTTCATGACAATACTGGTAAGAAGAGAGAAAAGGCGTATCAATGCTTTCAAATCTCAGAAGATTGCAAAGAAAGAATATTCAATCTTGAGAAGAGTTAAAGATAATGAATCTTTGTAAACAAAGTATAAAGATCAATATGAATGATATATTACTGCAGATTCATTGTGTTCTGTCTGTCCTCTTTACCCTTAATAAAGGAATAGTTTCAAAGTTGAGAAAAGGGTTACTTGAACATCGTAATTGTTTATTGGCATGCATCTTTTCTTATTGCATGAATGGTAATATGAAAAAATATTCTGCGATAAGATTTTGACATTCTCATATAATGTTCTTTTAGATACTTTAAGATAAAAATAGTTTGACTCAAAAGAGTATTTTGAGTATCTCATACAATGTGGTTTGTTTTCTTTGAAATGCAAACGATAGTGTGACTCTATATCGTTACTTCAAGTACAAATCATAACAATACATAAAGAGAATGTTTCAAACAGACAAGATTTTTTAAAATATGATTATTTAAATGCATGTGTTTGATGAGCATGACAACTTTTTTTCACACACTCTGTCCTCAGGTTATACCCCTGCTCTTTCTTGTGCTCCTACGCCTCGTATCGCCGACTGTCTCGCCATCATTTTAGCTCATATGCCTTTTGCAGCCACTCCCAACCACGTCAATACAAAATCGTCCCGCTTTATGGGTTCCACTCCCGCATTAGGTAAATATTAATGTTTCTAACAAAGTTGAATTTTTTATTCAAGAGGTAATATTTTGATTTGTTAATTCAAATGTGTATGGGTTTTTCCATTCATTTTAATATGGGTTTTATCATACTCTATTTTTACTACTGCTTGTTTTCATTGTCACATTTTCTTATTGGTGGAATAATGAAAAAAGCAATAGTGGTACCAATCATTAGATTTATATTTACCAAGCACTAGAAAATGCTTCACTTTTATTATGGTATTTATAAAAAAATATATATCTTGATTTCTTTCTTTTTAATTGACAAGAATCCTTTCGTGAAATCTTTACCCTTTGTCTATCCAGTCTTTTCTGCCTGTTTGCCATCTTTCTTGTGGCATGTAATGAGACTATTTTCATTTGATTACAAAATACGGCTTCAGGACAAATAACAAACTGTGTCTGGTCCTGGGAAGTAAACACCCCGTGCTTTGATTATAAACCAGGTAGCAGTTCAGGTAGTAGTTTTAGGCATGAGGACTGCCTTGCAGAGCCCTGATCTTAACCATGATGGGAGTTATACTCCTCAACCCTTTCCCTCATGGGTTTGAACTATTGCCAGTGAACAAAACTCAAAACTACAATGAAATGATTGTTTTCTTACCTCTATAGATTGCCAACAGGGAAGAACAAGATTTGTATTTGTTTTTTAGGGATTTAGCTTAAACGTTTGTGTTTATGTGGTGTGAGCAGATTTTTGGCATTAGTGATTTAAAGTGAACAGGGCCTCCAAATTAAAGGAAATAGTCAAGTAAATCTGTTAGCTTGACACTGTTCATTGTGAAAGAATAGAAGCTCTGCCATGGTTTACATTTTAAGATGTTTTGTATGTTTTATTCAAAGAAAAACAAAGAACCATGGATATCTTTAAAGAAAAAAAATGTAGCCCCAAAATGGCCTAAGTAGGTAGAGGAGTTTTCACCAATAGGAGAATGATGCTTTGCAGAGATATTCTAAAAAGCTTGTAAGAATACAAGTAGTCAGTTTTTCTCTGTTCGAACAATCATATGTTTTGTCATGATTCTTGAAGGGTTTGTGTGTGTGTGTGTGTGGGTGGGTGTGTGCAATCAATGTTTTATGTTGTGTTTTTTTAAGGTCTGGATTATTGCTGCCATGGGGTGACTGCTCCCATGATTGGCTTCTAATGTTTGATCTCATGTCTTATGACATTGATTTCTGAAATACTATTGTTCCTGTTATAAAAGATACATTATTCTTTGGGGTTTATTTTTGGTTGTTTTTTTTTTTCACACGTTTTAAAGACAACATTTATTTTTTAAGATTCACAATACTCATGTTGATGAATTTCAGTTTGATAAATCTTTGATTCACGTTAATGCAAGAAGTTTCAATATTGAGGTAAAGTTTTGGAGCCTGTTATTTTTTTTTAAGTATAAGATGGGTCATGATGATTGATTAAAGTTGAATTTATTAAGATACCACATTCCTTTTATGTTGAGGGATGTTCTTATTGATTTATTTTTATGGGATTCGATTCAAGTTGAATTTAGTAAGATGCCATATTGCCTTTATGTTGAGGGATGTTCTTATTGTCTTTGTTTCTATGGGATTTGATTCATTTTTAAAGATCGATCACATTCTTTTGTTTTGGCAGGATTTACCAGAACTTCCGATGGACCAGAAACTTTCAACTCGGCCACCCCAGATGAAAACACACAAGACATAAAGGAACATTCCGGATCTGTACAGAGCTCTGATTCAGAGTTTTATTAGAGCTGGCTTTGTGAATAACCAGAGAAAACATTGGATGTGCATTGAGTAGAATACTTTGGTAGATTTTTTAAATGGTATGAGTATGTCTGTTTGTAAATGTGTGTAATATGGGAGCATGCATGTGAATTCTATGCATTAGTCGATACAGTGCTTTGTGCATAAATGTCTCTGAGAGTTAATATTTTGGAGAACATGTTCTCTGGGTTTTTTTAACAAATTCTATCACTTGTCATGGAGTTTTATTTTTTCAACTATATTTTCCTTCTTATTTTCAACCGGCTGCATGATTTCTGAATGTTATGTTTAAGATATTTGTGAGTTCAATTGATTTTTATACACACATACCAGTTACAATTGGGTAAAGAAAATATTTTTGTCCCGTAAACTGCTCCAAATTATTTTGTCTTCTGTCTTTTATGGAAGCAGTATCATGACAATGTATTTCTCTTTTTTTTTTTCTAAAGTGATACGATACTCCTTTTACAGTCTTTCATGAATATTAGCTTAAAATTCATAATTGACCAAATGTTGCCTTTGGTTGGATTTTTTAATGTTGTCTATTTTTTTCTGCTTTGATGGAGTGACGAGTACATTTAAGATGACAAGAATATTTTTGAATGGAAGGAATAGGCTCATTTACTTTCAAGAATGGAAAACTATGGCAAAGATGATATAATCTAATTTTTGTTCAATTTACTTCAGTATCCTTGTCCTGAATGGTTTGCTTCTGCATACATCTTGTGTTTATTTTTCCTCGTTTTGTAAGGATAAGCTGCTACAGAGGATGACGTCTTTTGTTTGTTTGTATGACCAAATTGTCAGAATAGGGAGAAAGTTATTTTGGAAAATGAACTCAGTAAGAATGCTGTGAATGAAGACACACATTCATAGTAACCATCACTGGATTTATGCCACTTTTCTATGTGAAGTGAAATATGGGATAAGTGATCTAAGATGAAACAGACATTTACACACTATCATAGGTAAATGGAAACTTGAACTGATAGGAGAATGCTCCCAACCATCTAGTTTGAGGGAAAGAAAGATAGACACACAGACTAAGAGGAGCAGGATTTTTTTTTTCTTTTTTTTGGTTATATATATCTGATCATTGTAATAAATCAAAACTTTACTCCCAAGTGGATATTGAGATGTTGCTGGTTTGAGTTTTTGTTCTTTATGTCTTCACCATTCATTTATGGTTTGATGTTTTTGACAAGTTTGTTTTAGTTTAAGTTAAGAATGAATATAAAAACAAACAATATTAATCTTTTGTTTGAAATTGATTAGCTCAAATTTAATGATGGTCATAGTGATTAAATTTCATCTCCCTATTTGATATTGAACTGAATTTTTGTCTTTAAGTGTAGAATTGTTCAATAAAGGAAGAGACTAATCAAAGGCCAGTTTATGAAGAAATTGTCAATTCGCATTCATACAGACCACATTTTGTTGAGAACTCATTCCATTGTGGACCATTACGGAACACTACATAAGGCTGTGCTCTTTCGAATGACACTCATAGTCATCTGTTGGCTGGTAGTTTGTTTTACAATTGTATTTCCCGCTTTTGTCCAAAGACCACACTTTTTTTTTCATTTTTTATCCCTGCCACTTCTTTGAAAACATGCTGATTAATTGGCTTTTTTCATCTGAAAACTCAAAAGGAAAAATTTGCTCTTAACTTGAAGCTAGAAATTGACTGAACTGAAGGGGTTTCTTAATAAGATATAGATTTGGTTTCCCCTTTTACTGATGTTTGGATTGTTCTCACAGTCTGGGTGGGCAGCAGTGATTTGTGTGCCTGCGTCAAATTAGTAGAATATTGTTTCCCAGGGACATGATCTTCCTATTTTTTCATAAGATTTTAATAGAGGGGCAAGTACTATGCACCAAAAAGCCTTATATTGCAATTGCCATACTTCTTACATTTGATGCAGACTCTTACCACATTTACAGATCTTAAAAGTGTTCTACTGATTTTTTTCTACATCTCTGAAGCACAACTAGTTTTATTTTATATCCATTGGCTTTGAATATCAATTTTTTCATATTATTCTGCTGTCCAACATCTTTCTCAAGCTAAGACACAAAAGAACCCATTGTTGAAAAAAGAAACCCCATATGTATTGGATGATTGAGTCACAGACATTCTGACTCTCGATTGCAACAACAAAGAAAAACACACAAACTGATGAGCTCAAAGACTTCAATGTACAGGTGTGATATGTGCATTAGCTTGTTTTGTTAGTCCTGTCCCTCTGTACGGTTGTAAACGATCCTGTATTTTGTTTTAAATGTAGTGTCTTGAGCTGAGCGAGTGTCACACAGGTATAAGTGAAGATGATGAAAGGATTGTTAATTTGCTTGTTTGTGTTTGCGTGAGAGGGTGAGGGTAATAGACCATACTCTGCACTACAGTTCGGCTGAATATTGACTCCATATTGTCATCGTAGTGTGTGTTAGACAAATGGAATGTATGATAGAATCAGGACACAACAAATCATACTTCAGGAAAAGGAAAAGGAGGAGGTGAACACCCCTGTTAATGGTGGGAAGTTTAAAATGGAGATATTACAGTTAGGGTACTTTTTTTTCCCTACTAGTTTTGTTTCCTTACTATTTGGGAAATTACTTAAAAAGAACCGAAAGCATTTGACAAACAACCACACTCCTTTAAAATCAGCACACACAAAAAACCCAAAAGGAGACATACACAGAATAAAGCAAAACATCAACATGCCTTCCTTGTTCTAGATTTTTCTTTATGCTTTTGAATAAAATGGACTCCCTTTTAATTCTAATTCTTGTTTGCTGCCTAAACTGAACAAAAAATAACCCAACCCACTTATGGGTGCATGCACAAGTACCCACACACATAGACACAGGCACACATGTGTGAACATGAACTCATACACACACGGCTGCTGCTGTTGTTTCCGTTTCCCAATCTGCAGCTGTTTCTGGTACTTATGTACATAAGAAGCTTCTTCAGGCTTTTTCCTTTAATGTTTGCTATGACTGGTTGAGTCGACCAGCAATGAGTTTGGTTGCTGTTGCTGCTGTATCAGTTACTCTATATAGGAACACATGCCGTTGCCTCATCTTCTCCTGCTGCTACTTTCACTATCATCAGCTGCTGTCACCTCCATGACTTCCATTATCTCTACTACTCTCCTGCTTCTCATTACCATCAGCACAACAATCACATTTTGATATTTAGCCAGAAAACAAAAGCAAAGCACATGGTTTTTTTTAATTTGTTTATATTTTGTACAATTTGCCTTGTCCCCTCTTAGCGTTAATTACTTCAGTGTAATATGTATAGTTTAACATTTTAACTCCAAGATGATCAGAATTTTAACATTTCTATATTCTATAAGTTGATGAAAGTTAAAATTTCCTTGGTAGCATTTCTTGTAATGAGACCTTCTGTGTACATTATTAGTGTATGCAAAGATCCCTTTATTGTATGACAGATCCCTTTATTGTATGGCAGAGATCCCTTTATTGTTTGTTATGTTCTCTGGTCTTTTGTGCCCTAAAATTGAGCTCATGTTGTTATGGTCAAAATGTTTTCTTCCCTAACTATTGATTGCTTAGACTATCCTTTCTGATTTTTCCTTCAGGCAGTGTAGCAATGTCATAATGTAACCTTGACTCTACTCTTTCTCTTTGATTCATCTATATGATGTGCAAGGGGAATATGTAATCAAAAAGATATGTATAATTACCTCCTCTGTATGTATGTAAAGATGTCATATGTAAACAGGTCTGGGTTTGTTTAGTTATTTGTTTTTGTTTTTTTTAAATTTGGTTGTGTTTTTGTTGGGTTTTATTATTGTTTTGTTTTGTTTTGTTTTTGTTTTTTTTTTGGGGGGGGGGGGCAGTGGGGTTTTTGTTTGT
>JAUEKY010086836.1:0-10685 GCA_031833965.1 Scyllaea pelagica
TCTCTCTCTCTCTCTCTCTCTCTCTCTCTCTCTCTCTCTCTCTCTCTCTCTCTCTCTCTCTCTCTCTCTGTATGAGTCATTAATGCTTTTTGTTTAGCTATCATTAGATACAGAAGCCTTTATATGTAATATAAAGTTCTTAATGAACCTGCACACACTTGCATACATATTCTTAACCTTTAATTTATGTCCTGATAAGTAAGATTTTTTTATATGATGTTGTATTTGCTGTTAACATTTGGAATATTCTTTTTCTTTTGTCAGACAACACTGCAAACAGATGAAGTTAAGAATGTTCCCTGTGGTACAAGGTAAGTAACAGAGGTTGAAATTCTTTTAAACTTTTTAAATTTGCATTTCTCAATGTTCATGCTCTGTTATCAACATATATTCACATTCACCATGCTTCACCATTTGCCACCTATGTTTAGTGTTGAACATTCAGAGCCAACTGCTTTTGTATCAAAGAAACTGCACATGCAGTAATGTGAATTCATATTTGTGGCACGACCATTGTTTCATGAGAGCTTTGTGTCTTACTATTTCAGTGGCGGTGTGATCATCTACTTTGAAAGAATTGAGGTTGTCAACAAGCTTGATATTTCAGCTGGTTAGTGTAAAAGTTTTCATTATGATAAACTGTTAACATTTTGAGGAGGTTATTATAGCAAACTGCTTGCTTTACCAATGTCTTGTTGAAAGAATTTTAAAGTGTGCTAAGATTTTGTTCTGTTTGACGGACTTAACACTGGGAGTGAAAGATTGCTTTCATTTCATTATCATTTTTAGTACCCTATTACCATTACAGTGTAGGGTCGACAGATTTTCTCTGGATCATGTCAAAAAGCTAAGTAGTTGATCAACCCAATGTTCCTTTTATGGTAAAATTTTTATTTTGCCCGGACAACAGCCTTGCAGCCTACTCTTTTCAATTTCCAACTGCCATGATTGCTTTACTAGATTGAAATGAGTTAATCCCTTCAGCATCTCTGTGGGACTACTTTTTTTATCTCCCCATATTCTCACATATGTATTGAGTTCTATTTCCCATGCCTTTCAGTTCTGTCTTTTAACAATGTTTTCTTATCTTTCACTGATTGATCTTTCAACCAATTTTAATTTCACTTTTTTGTTTTCTTCCAGTTTATGACATTGTCAAAAACTACACAGCTGATTATGATAAGACTCTGATCTACAACAAGATTCACCACGAACTCAACCAGTTTTGTAGCAGTCACAATCTGCAGGAGGTTTACATCGATTTGTTTGGTGAGTTCAGGAGACTTGAGTCCCTCATTTAAAAATTATTTTTGGACATCATGTCTTTAGATCAACCATATATCAAACTGATAATTTTTCTTTCGCATGATTCTTTCCAAAATTTTGTTAAATACACAGCATTTGCAGCAACATGGTTTCAGGTGGTTGAATCTCCGTCTTAATATGCAAGTTTACAGGTTCGATTCCTTACTGTGTAATACCAAGGATGTAAAATTGATTAATTCATCCCCCTTTTTTCTAAACCAAAGCAAACATCAGTACACATATCACATTCCTTGCAGATTTTAAGAGGCAGTTAAAACTTTGATAACTGTTTCGAGTGCTATTGTCTACTCTAGGCATCTAAAGTGTGCATATGCAAATCTATTATTATTTTTTTCAATGCACCTTGCAACAATTATAGGTTTTAGGCACTCCTTTCATAATTGGTTAGATTACTGTATTTCAAGTATAAAAATTGTGTTTTAGCTTGAGTTCCCATTAATACTGTCAATTTTCTGTTTTTTTCCTTTGTCAAGCTGCTTGTATTGAATCAATGACAATAACATGCAACTCATGGCGAATGCAAAAGCAATGCAAAGTTAAAGAACAAAAAGAAATGTGCAGAGAGCATGGCATTTGATCCTAAGAGTAAGATATGTGAAGGAAAGTATTTTAGGGCAAAAGAAGTGGGGAGGAAAATAATTACGAATGAAAAAAAATAGCAAATCCCTTGAACTACAAAAGATCTAAGTCCTGTTTAGGACAAGTGCCAAGCATAATCAAAATGAATGAAGTGTGTATAAATGACAAATGGTAATGTCGGTGTTGATGAAAATGGAGATGCCTTGAGGTCTTTTGAAATCAGATGTAATGTACTTAAATGGCATGTGATGGGACATGAAAGGACGGTTAAAGAAAAGGAATGGCTGGCACATGGATTGCTGGCTAGATTTTCCATTAGATGTTTGTTGGCACCTGCGGACATCATTTTGTATTGCCTTGCCAATGTTGTAGAGACAAAGGAGAAGTCAGCAGCTTAGATTGTTATAATTGATATAGAAGCTCTGGCTTTGACCAAAATCATCACTCGTAGATTTGGGAAGAGGGCACTTGGTAAAATGTATTTTCCCATATCAACTATAGATATGTCTAAACACACTTCCATTTCAGATCAAATTGATGAAAATTTGAGAAAAGCCTTGCAATCAGACTTGTATGAAATGGCCCCTGGTCTGACAGTTCAAGCTGTACGAGTGACAAAACCAAAAATTCCAGAGCAAATCCGCAAAAACTATGAGTCCATGTAAGTTCAGATTTTAGGAAGATTTAAAAAAAATAGCATTCCTTCAGACTCATTTTCTATTAGCTTAATTTGTTTCGACTAGGAACTACTATCTAAATAGTTCCTCAATGCCTTTTCAATAAAGTATATATTTTGTGTGGGGTGTTGCTTTTTATATTATATTGTTTTTTATATCGACATTGGGTGTCTGTCATCTAGCATGTATTAGATTTATTATTGCATACATAATTTAAAAAGTAATTTTTGCCCTCAAGATGAGGATTTTGCCTGATTTTAATTATATTTTAGTATTTGAGATTGAAAAATCCTGGCATAACAATGTCATGTTTTTCTGCAGAGGAAGTTGGATGTCCTTGTAATTTTCAATTCTTTTTTCTATTAAAGGGAAGGAGAGAAAACCAAGCTTCTCATCGCCATTCAGAAGCAGAAAGTTATTGAAAAAGAGGCAGAAACCGACAGAAAAAGAGCCATCATTGGTATGTGTCAGGATCCGTATTAGTAGTAATGACCATTTTCATTATGTTTTAGCATTTGATATCTCTTGACAACTAATCTAGGCTATAATTTTTGTTGACATGTACAGAAATCAAATTAGAAACCTCTAATTGTCATTGATAGTTATTTGTTTTTCTAAAAATGTCCAAGTGTTGGGAAAATGTCAATCACAGCTCAACGATACGATGCTTGACGGTTGAAGATTTTGATTTTTGCATCTCTGTACACTAAATACAGTTGTAATTTTTCTAGGGCTGGGATCCTTCACAAAAATTGTCCCAGTTGCGCCTCTCAAAATAATCAGTATTCCTCCTACTTCAAATAATATTTTCACATTGTTTTTAAAAAAATTGTTTTTTATACACTTTTTGAAAATTGTATGTGCCTCTTATAAAGGCAGAGCTGTAATTCTTAAGAAAAAAAAAGATTACTTTTATTCAGTTATCTCTTTTCTCCCACCAGAATAAGATAGAAATGCAGCAGGGCACAACATAGTGCTTATAAACGACTTTGATCTGAAATTTTTTTTTTGAATTCTACATATTATGTAAAATTCTCCTGCTTTTAACAGAGGCTGAAAAGAATGCACAGGTAGCAAAGATTCAGTGGGAGCAGAAGATCAGGGAGAAGGAGTCTGAGAAATTGATGTCTGAAATTGAAGGTAATTGTACTGCTATTTGTTCTAAGCTCAAACTGTACGAGGAAAGCGTTGAATATGACACCATATGCATTGCCCACATCACCATGAGATTAGAAATTGAATATTGTCAATGTGCCAGTTTGGCTTATCAAGGCATTTTATTTCTTTTTCTTGAAGCTGAAACAAGTTAACTTGTAATCTTGGGGTTTTTTTTCGTTGGTTTTTTTTTCAGCCTCTTCCCCATAAGTATTAAATTTTGTCTCTTCAGTTCCAAATTTTCAAAACAGGTCTGTTATGAAAAGTTGAGCAATTATTATTTTTCTAGCTCCTCCATGGCTTTTCCACTCTAGATGCCTTTTTTTATTGTCAACCCTCCTTACCTATATCCCGTCATTGTAAGAGACTGGTCATATTTACAAAATGGGAAAAAGAATCTGATTATTTTGTCTTTTTATTTTTTTATTTTTCCAATCCCAACAGATTTAACTCATCTTGCAAAGGAAAAGGCAAAGGCTGATGCAGAATTTTATAAATTCCAAAAGGAAGCTGAAGCAAATAAGGTATGTATTTTTCTTTTTTTTTTTTAATTGCCCAAGTGAAGGCTTTATCAGACTTCACATGCAAGCTTTGTTTAGGCTAGATTTGAATTCTTATTGTATTGATTAAAAAAAGTCAAAACAACTTTTTAATCTCTAGTGGCAGAATAGTTTTTTAACAAGTTATAGTAAACCTTTTTTATTTTTCCAGTTTCTGTAAAAGTTGAGAAGACGCTATTTTGTTTTTTATGTTGTCCATGAAAGGGAAAATAAAATCTTGATAGAAAATATTGTATTATGAGGCAGTTCTTGATTTTAGAAAATGATAAGAAGACAATAGTGGTAATTGTATTTATTTTCATTCATTTGTTTGCTGCTGATTCTTGTATGAAGATTGCCCATCAACTAGCCTTTAATGTTTTTGTTTCAAATTACCACCATGCTCATTGGCCTGCAACTCAGAAGGTGTTTTTTTAAAAGTTTTATACCTAACCTACTGCATTCTCTTTTTTTTTTTTAATTTTAACAGTTGATGTTGACTCAAGAATACCTGGAGATGCTCAAGTATAAATCAATTGGCAGCAACACCAAAATCTATTTTGGTAATAGTATACCCAATGTCTTTGTTGACTCACCTGTTTTGGATTCACATGTCGCAGAGAAAGGAAGCAAGCTCGAAGGCAAAGCTCAGGTCAGTTGACGATACGATCCAGCCAGATTCTGGTCTTTTGTATTTGTGATTGAAGAGATCTTTTTTATGTAAACATTGGAAAACAAGATTAAAGTATGTTTGAGCCTTTGAGTCAAACTTATATGTAAACCCCCAGTCCCTTTTATGATTGGATCATGACAGTCCATCTAATTGATGTGTCAGTTAACATTGGAATGTTGTAATGGGTATAAAAAAGGATATAAAAAAAGCTAAGGTGCTTGCATTGAAGGATTTGCCAGAAAATTTTCAAAAAATCCTTTAGAATTGCTTAACTGTATGATAGAGAGAGGGTATAACTGTTTAGATTCATTTTTTCATTTCTTTTAATCCTTTCCCCCCCTCCTTTTCCACCAACAAAAAAAAAAAAAGAAAGAGAAAAGAACTTTTTAGCTTTTCCAGGCTCATAATAGTTGTACTTTTGATATCTGCATTTGAAATGTACACCACTTTTTCAGTGTTTAGGAGAAAATTTGTTGGGTTTCTTTTTTTCTACAGCTATGATAACAATATATTTATATATTTTTTTCATGAATATTTTCAGAAAAAATGAAAACACACCAGCAAAGCATATGCCCAGGTTCAAGAGTGTTGTGCATCTTTTGAGTGTTGAAATTTGAATCAACCACCTGTTCTCAGTAATGCTGTGTTAATTCTCTAAAGACTAAAGATGATTGTGTGAAAGATTGTTATTGTTACCATATAAATATTTCTTTTCATTTAATTAGAATCATTTCAAAAAGTTATTCAGAATTGCTCAACTGTATGAAAGACGAGAAAGTATAACCGCTTAATTTTGGGGTTTTTTTTTGTTCCCTTTGAAAAAGATCCCAAACTTTTCGGTTTTTCCAAACTCTGAATATTTACTACTTTTGGTATTTGCATTTGAAGTGTACATCTCTTTTTCAGCAAAAGTTGGCAACAATGTTATTGGTTTAAGGAGAGTTTTGTTGAAAAAGATCTTAAAACCCAATCTCACCTCATCAGACTTAAGTCCTGGTGTCCTTAGTTTTTGCTTATAGATGTGCAAGTGTCAAAATACTTGAAAATGAAGTCTACAAATCAGTAAGAAGTAACATTTTTTATATATCATATCGTGATTCTTAGTCCCAGCTATAAGTTATAAGCTTTACCGGTATTCAATCTTTATTTGCATTAATACAGGGTGTCCAAATTGCTAGTCTGGTCTTTGAGATGCTTTGCGTCATGCTTCATGCTAGAGAAATATTGTTTTTGTTGACCAGAATCAAAACCAAGCAGGTAGCCATCAAAATTAGATCATTTGCTGTACATGAGTATTTTGTCTCATGCATTTTGTTGCTGTGTGAGCTTATTACTGCAAAAGCGTGAATCTGGTGGTGAGGAAAGTTGAGTCCTGACTAAATGGGTTAACATCAGTTTTAAATTGGTCCAAATAACCATTCTGACACTTAAAGTGGCCCTAAAATATCTTGTTAGTGCATGTCTAGAACATATTTTTTCAGCTCTGTGCTTCAGCAAAGGGATGATTTTTTCAAATGCTAACTTTTCCCCCCTTACTTCTCAGTTGTTGCTTTTTTTCCCTTCTAAATTTTATTGATTGAAAAATCTGAACCAATGCATTTTCCTAAAACTAGTTTGATAATAGAACAACTGCACTTTTGTTGAAACTAGTGTACCTGGTACCTTTTAGTTATTCAAATTAATCAAATGTGATTCTTGTAATGGCAATTCCGGACCCCTTCTTCCTCCATCCCCCCCCCCTCCCCTATAATCACACACAAAGAACAAAACAGAAAAAAAACAAAAAACCCAAAAAAACTTTAAAACAAAGTCCCAGTCTCTTGGAGAATACTGGAAAGGATTGGCTAATCAGTAAGGCAACAAGTAAAAATCTTTTTCATCTTTTTTTTTTTTTCATGATCAATCTTCTCAGTATCCCTCTGTTTCTTCCCCTCATACTGGAGTCAGTTTCGTCTTCCTCTGTTTTTGCATGTATGTCTTTTTGGATGTGTCTATTTGACTATCTACATGAAGTGTTCCTTCACCAATCTTTATCTTTTCTCCGACATACAGAAGTAAGTTGTTATTTCCTCCTCATTTTTCATTCCCACATGCAATTGTTTGTTTTATTCTTTCCTATTTGTTTTGGATGGATTTGATGTTATATTTTGTTTTCTTTGCGCACAGTGAAAGTAGCATGATTATGATGAAACATTTTTGCAAACTTTCTTTAATTTTCTTTAATATTGAAGCCCTATTCATTTTTGTCTATTTAGCATGATACTCTGATGTATTTAGAGCACTTGTTTCTAATCTCTTGGGAAAAGTTATGGTTGTATTGCTGTTTAATCATGTTAGCTGTTTTTTTTTTTTAAATTATGTCTTTTTGCTTTTCTTCAGAATCTATTTTACAAAATAAATACCATATCAATTATCATCATGTTTTCAGCCAGAGAATGTAAATATTGGTCTGTAACAGTGCTCTCTTCTATATATTATTTTTGTCTCTTTGTAAAAGTCTCTGTGCTTTTCATTAGCTCATTATTCATGTCCTAGCACTGTCAGGTAGCATTAGCAATGTTATGGGTATTTTTGGACATTTTTTCTTCAATACACATCATAAGCGGCGTATAAAACTCTTGGTATAAATGGAAAGTGTAATGATTTTTCATTTATACATCTTTTTTTTATTCTTTTGACCATGAGTTGAAATTGATGGCTAAATAGAGCTGAATCTTTTGTCAACAGATCATATGAAAGCCATGTGATTTTGACCCCACTGGTACAGAGTATAGAAAGTGCATTTGGGTTTCAAGAAAATCTTTAAATTGGCCAAATAAACATTTTTTCACTTGAAGGGGTCATAAGATATCTTGTTACTGCATGTCTAGTATGTCTGGCTTGTTCAAAGCTTTATTATTTAAAGATCATGCATCTATATTTAGTGAACAGAAAAACTATTGGTGACGCTCAACTATCTCACAGATTTGTTGTTGTTATTGTTTGTCTGCAATTCTTCATTTCATCACTTTTTCATTTTATCCACATAATGAATTATTGAAAACTGAGAAACTGAGTGAGAACAAAATATCAAGTGACTTTTTTTTAAGATAAAAACCTCATGGGGGTAGTTTACTGGATTTTTCATTTCAAGTAGATAGGTTGATTTATTATGACCCTTTTTCTATGCCATGTCAGAAAAAATTGTTGTGAAATCAATTTTGAGTCGTTGATTGTATTCTAGCTTTGTATCCTGCTTTCAGCTCATTCTTACATTATGCATTAGCTCCCTCAATATATAAAAGATGGCATAGAAATAGGTTTTTATTCAAATCAATTCTGTATGATTCTATTGTTGTGAAAGGCACATCTTTGTTTGCATAAGACATTTATAATACAGGGAAATTAAGAAGCAGCAATCCACAATTCAAACTGTGCACATTATGTCACTCACTCACATTCTCATGCAAATGCTCTGACCTGTCAGTCACTTTGTAAAGGAATGAATCGTATGAGATATGGCAGCGGCTCACCAGGCAAAGAGATAAAAGAGATTTGCTCTAAGTTACTGTAATAGATTTAAGAATACTTGAGTTTGAGTGTTTTAGATGAAAGCGGTGGTAGTTATGCACTCAAAGTGTGTAAATATAGGTAAATGGGTATGTATGATTTATTCGTAGTGTTTTTCAAAAGTTAGTTTGAGGTCTTTGTAGCTCAGTTTCCTTTCCATGAAGTCGGTGGATGATTTTGAATGATAAAAATCATTATAGAATACCATGAACAGTTGATTTTCTCTTAAGCGCCAAGAATGTGAGCATGTATGCTGCTGAGGAAATTGGAACAGTGAAATGAAATATAGTTTAGACGAGGATATTGATCTTTTGTGTCCAAAGTAAATGTAGAATGGATCATCAAATTGCTTATTTGTAATTCCAACAAGTTTAAAAGTTCCTTTTAATGTGATACCAATTTGAAGAATTCCATTGTATATGTGTCTTTGTTGTTGTTATGAATTTTGTTCCTTCATGCTATCAAAAATATATATGAACTCATAATTTTTGCATGAACACTTTCTCTGTAATTTGAGAGAAATAGGATTGTTTCTTTTATCATTTTCACCCACTGCAATTTTATGTGGAATGAATATATTGCAACAAAGCAGCTACTGAAACTAAAACCAAGTTCAGTAAATTATTGGATTATCAAACATTTTTCATTTAATTTGGCTGGAAGAGTTCATTATCTTCTTAGTATAATTTGGCTATAGAGAAAAAAAAAGGCAACAGACCAATTTTGTTTTTTCCTAGTATTTTGTTGCTATTGATTTCATGTTGATGTTAAATGTCAAAACTTGTTTTCTTTTGGATCCCTCCCCCCCCATCTTTATTAATCACCATGCTAATGTCCCATATCCGCTGCTACTATATAAAACTTTTGAAAATTCAAACCCTTTGTGATTAAACATTGAGAGTTTTATTGTTGTTCAGTTCATAGTCTTTTTTTTCAACGTTCTATCTTTACCATTTGAGACAGACAGATGGAATTTCAAAGTTTAAAGACCTTTTTTCTTTTATATTGACATGCTTGGATTTCTTAAAACACCTTGGCTTAAACAAAGGCAACATTATTCAGTAAAGGTTTCGATTGACTTTACGGCTGTTTTTGCTTGAATGCATTACACAAGTGCATAGTCTGCTTTTTCAGGATATTTTTCTATGATGTAATGATAACAATGTGTAATTGCATTGTCAGCAGTCAAAACCTCATGGTAGTAGCGCAAGCATCCGACTTTTCAAGAGTCAAATGATAAGATGCACAAAGAGTATGAGGAGGCCAACACTAACAGCCATAACAGTCATATATATCCTCTCAATCAATAAAAGATTTGTTACACCCTTGCATCTATCGATGTGCTAACCTGAAGTTTTTATTCTCCTGTCTTCACCCAACACTGTTAAATGCATTTCCTCTATCAGGTTATCATTCACAATGAAAGAATCAGAAAGACAGTGATGAAGGTGGGTTTGAATCTGGCCCAGGCAAAATATCGTACTTAGAACGTCGGAGTTTCTTTATGCACATCTATAGGTAGTAACCTGAAAAAAGGTCCAGTATTACAGCTATAGACAACCATGCACTTGATATGATATGAATGCTTGAGTAGAGAAGCAATTGATGATGATTTGGTGCTGTTAAGCCTGATGAACCCGACCTGCAAAATGACTTTGATTGTAACCATGTATGTAATTTCAGTTCATGGATACATCTGTTTTTGCGGATTTCCCTTTCTCAATCCTTGGCTTATGTTTGTCAGCCGGATTTTTTTCTCCCTTTTAGTTTCTCCTTTCTATGTATTTTGTTTCTTGTCAGTCTCTCTCGGAAGATGTCTTTTATTTGATCTACATCTTTATTTCCTTCTTTATTGCTTTTTGCTAACACTACATCTGATCAGTCACAAATTAAAGAAAAAAAAGAATTGGAAGGAGACCTTTGGAATGCCAACAATTAAAAAATATTGTTCTCAAGAGTACCAAAGAGGAGTCTGTCAGTTCAAGAAATGAATTAAAGAAGTGAAGCTTAACACACATTTTTTAACACTCTCTCATTTAACTTATGATGGATAATGACAACTTAAGTTTACCATATTACGACCAAACCCATCATAAAGCAATAAATATACCAGCTTGAGTCTGGGTTGGGTTTTTTTTTAAGCCTGCACAGTTCTTTTTTTCCCCTATCAAGGTAATGACAACTATA
>JAUEKY010086947.1:0-10684 GCA_031833965.1 Scyllaea pelagica
AGGAAGGCCGTGTTTTACCGCTTAACTAGTTAGGATTGGCGTCTTTTACCGATATCGTCTTTAAGATTGGCTTTTTTCACAGTTCAACTGGCTGGGAATGGCTTCTTTTTCCGTTTGACTTGTTATGGCAGGCCGCTTTTACCGTTTTTTTTATTGATATGGGCGATTTTTATCCTTTTATTTGTTAGGACAGGCCTCTTTTATCGTTTTATATATTGATTTGGGCGTCTTTTATCATTTTACTCTTTAGGACAGGCCTCTTTTACCGTTAAACTTGCTAGGATTTGCGTCTTTTACCATTTAACTCGTTATGACAGGTCTCTTTTACCATTTAATATGTTATGGCAGGCTCTTTTACCGTTTAACTCGTTAGGATGTTGATCTTTTTTAACTTAGTTCGTTAGGATGGGCGTCTTTTAGCGGTTAACATGTTAGCATATGCGTCTTTTACCGATTACTTCGTTAGCATCGGCCTGTTTTACAAACTAGTTAGGATGGGCATGTTTTACCGTTTGACTTGCTATGGCAGGCCTCTTTTACCGTTTTACTTGTTATGATGGGCGATTATCATCCTTTTATTCGTTAGGACAGGCCTCTTTTATCGTTTTACTTGATAGGATTGGCCTCTTTTACCATTTAAGAGTTTAGGACAGTTTTTTTTGTACTGTTTAATTCGTAAGGGTGGGCACTAGTTGATAGTAATGAGTATCGAGTACTGTAGCAATTACGAGTGACCAGTATCAATAAGTACTCAGTTCAGTGCCCAGTAAAAAAAAGCTTAGTAAATAGAAGCCTTTGTACCAGTGGTTGCTTGATAGATCCAGATGTGTTATCTTGGCACTCCAGTCTCAAAATATCCAGTCGCTAGGGCAATTTAGCTGAAGTAGGATTTTTTTTGTCCGTTTTTGTATTTGTTTGCAAATAAGAAACTATGGTTAAATGATTATGATATGAGAAAGATCAGATAAAGTCCAAACTGAGTTTAGAAAAATATCGACTAAGCAACAAAAATTTTCAAGTACTTATTAAGGCTGGCTGCCTTAGTAAGTACTAACCAGCATCGTTGGAGCAATTGGTGGAGCATCCGCCTTGTAACCAGTTGGTGGCGGGTTCGATCTCCCGCGGCGACATACCTACGTCGTAAAAATTGGGTTTTTAACAGCCGCCCGTCTGGGAACAGTGCTAAGACTGGTTGCCCCGGTGTAAGTATTATGTGACTGGGAGAAATATTCGCCAGAGTTCTTCGTTTATCTCATGCAGCACGTTAACACGTCCAGAGCGCTCCACCGGTGATATGGCCTATACAGTGCTGAAAACCGGCAATAGACCCTTGCCCATTATGTTGAACATTAAACATTTTAGTGAGTACTGAATACTGGTATCGATTGCCGCCCATCCCACCTCTCCAGGCTGAAGGCCCTGGACCTGGTGACCATGAAGAAGCTGGACACCAAGGTCAACATCATCCCCGTCATCGCCAAGGCCGACACCATCACCAAGACAGAGCTCACCAAGTTCAAGGGCAAGGTATGGTATAACACGGTTGCAGTCTTTACATTTCATTGCTGCCTTACTCGTACAAAGGGAACAACTCTTGCTTTTTATATGGCCGCATCAAGAGGAACTGTTTGTATATATATATTTTTTTTTTTTTTTTCGCCTTGCATAGCCATTTGGTTGTTCGATTCCAAGTTGATCTGTGATCTGTCAGGAAATTACTCCACCGGTTGATTGCCGAGTGGAAAGAAACATTTAGTTTGGTGACTTGACCTTCTGTCTCCTAAACATTTTCTTTCCAAACACTTCGATAGCCAGGAGACAAATTTCTCGTGCCTTCCAGCTACAGTGTAGATAAATACAATGCTCTGTAGACAAATATAATGCTTTGTAGATAGATATAATGCTTTGTAGATAGATATAATGCTTTGTAGATAGATATATTGCTTTGTAGATAGATATAATGCTTTTGTTGACTCTGATGATACATTCATTCATTCAGACAGAAAAGGAAGTGACTAAAAAGGGAGTTGTAATGTATCTGAAATAAATCGTTTAATAATATTAATTTGTATTTTCCGATGCATACACTCATTAGGTACTGTTGGAAACTAAAGCTAGCATTGACACAAGTTAATTTTGTAGTGTGAGATAGTTATAATAAAGTCCATAAATTTCTTTTTTTTTTTTCAATCCCAGGCCTCAATGCCCATACTGCTATGTTATCACCGAGTATTAGTTCAAATATTATTTGAAGAGCCCATTTATTCTTTTCCTTTCCCCCGCAACTGGTCTGCTTTGATATTCTCAATTTATCATTAAGTCATGTGTCTTTAAAAACAAAATTAAGTCCATAAAGTCCAAGATATTTGATCGTGTTTCATCAAGGAATAAAGATATTAAAACTCCTCTTGTGGTGTCCGGGGTTACAGAATAGCACCACTGTGATGCTGACGCGTCGTAAGAGGCGACTGCAGGGCACTCTTTCTTTCTTTCTCTCCTTCCTTCCCCTTTCTTTCTTTTCCTGTCTTCTCCCCTCTTTCTTCTTTCTTTCTTGCTTAGACGCGTAGAAGCTGCGTTAGTTGCTTTTTTTACTGTTTGCGGGCGCTGACATCGCCTAAATTGAGCTGATAGTGCCGTAAAACCCTCAAGAAACAAACAAAAAAAAACAAACAAGATACTAAAAGCTCTCAGACTCTTTGCCAAAGACAAGATCTAGATATGTTTGAGTCAGTTACCACCGTCATTGCCTTACTGAGTAGAATGACCGATCTCAGCATACTGTAGTCCTGATCTGTCTTTGTGTCCTCCCAGCTCATGTCTGAACTCGTGTCCAACGGTGTCCACATCTACCAGTTCCCCACCGATGACGAGACGGTGGCGGACACCAACTCCACCATGAACGTAAGGCCTCATGTGTGTCTCGTGATTCTTGTTGTCGCTGTTGTTGTTGTTGTTGTTGTTGTTGTTGAGAGTAACAGTGCTGGTTGTTATTTAGGTTGGGGTTTTTTTGGTCCGTTGTCGTCTTGCCACATTTGAATTGTGTCTGAAAACTTTTTCAGGGTATGTAAGAAAGTTTTGTCACTGTTCACAGGAAAAGTTTCTTCCCCATTGAACTCAATCCAACAATTATTTTTTTTCATCTGTAGAATTTAGTATGGTCTTGACCACTAGCAATAATGTCATGGCATTTTGATAGCTCTAGATCCCCATGAAACATGCTCTGAAATCTGAAATGCTGTATTCTTATTCAAACCCCGTTTCTTTAGTGCTTTTGAATGAATCGCAGCCTGAGAGATTCTTGCAGTCATGAAATAAAAATTGAAAATTCCCTTCATTGATCCCCTGGGAGAAATTTTTTTTTGGCTCAAATCCAAGAAAAGACTGGATTTTCCCAGGTGTAAGCCGCAGTGCAGCAACGCAAAGTGAGCAATGGGGGTTGATTTTCTTGCTCAAGGGAAAAAACCTGCGAGAATGGGTATTCATGCAAAGGCTGACACAGTATTCACTAATTAGCATGGTCCCTACTAATATGGAAAGCTGGAAAAGTCCCAGCATTTGTTTTGTTTTGTTTTTTGTTTCTTCATCTCAAGGGTGGGAACGTGGTTGCCGTTTTAGAATATTGTAACCACCTGGACAAGGTTTTATGTTTCTAATTTGTTGCCAAAATATTTTCTTAAGATGCTTAATAAAAAATATTCCATTCATCAACTAAATATTTCAAGCAAGTTTTTTAATTAAAGTATGAATGGTCGTAAAACCAGAACAATTTAGTTTGATTTTATTGGAAAATTTTGATTTTGCTTGTAAAGTTCTGGTTGAGTATGACGTGGAAGCTTGAAGGTGTTGGTGTTTTGTTTCTGTTTGCAGCAACACCTGCCGTTTGCTGTGGTAGGAAGTAACGATGAGGTGAAGATCGGCAACAAAATGGTGAAGGCCCGTCAGTACCCGTGGGGGACGGTGCAAGGTGAGTGAGGTAGCAGTGTTCATAGGTGACTGGTTGCGTACTGAGCTGTGATGGCGTGGCATAGATTAGCGCTGTCCATCTTGTTTACTCCAAGATCTTGATATGGATAGACTGACGCTGGTGGGGTGTTTGAGATAGTGATATGGTGTTTATCATAGTAGCGCTCTTTATCATTTTTCTATTATTATCATTATCATTATTATTATTATCATCATTATTATTATTATTGTTATTATAATTATTATTATTATTATTATTATTATTTTTATTTTTTTAATTATTATTGTTATTATTATTATTATTATTATTATTATTATTGGGAATTTTATTATTGTAGTTATAAAATTATCATTATTGTATTAATCTTTATAATTTATATTATTTATAAGTAATAATTTATTGATATTCTATGCCATTAAATGTCATTGTGTTGATCATAAATGTGATGAAAGTAACTGTCTTTATAATTTTAAACAACACTGGACAATTTATAAGGCATACATTGCCTTCAAAATGCCTAAAGATTTGTATTTCATTTTTTAGAAATTTTAGTTTGAAATTGTTTCAAAATCAACAGCAATATTTTCTGAGAATGAGGTCAGGAAGAGAAAAAGAGTTGCAGGCCTTTGATGTAGTTTGCATAGACGACACCAGGCTATTTACTTTACCCCCACCATCTTGTTTTTCCTGTGCCCCGCCAGTTGAGAATGAGAACCACTGCGATTTCGTCAAGCTGCGGGAGATGCTGATCCGTACCAACATGGAGGATCTAAGGGAGGTCACCCACTCCAAACACTATGAGCTGTACCGTCGCCACAAGCTGGAGGAAATGGGATTCTCCGACTCTGAGTCCAAGAGGTAACTTACGATCTTTGTTGTTGTTGTTGGGTTATTTTTAATTAAAAGTTTTATTTCTTGAGAGTAATGTCCATAATCTGCCATGTTTTGGTTAGTTTTCTTGAGGGAGAGGAAAAGCGTTATTTATAGAAGACAATGGACCTGATGAAATATGTAAATATTGTGAGATATTAGCTGAATTCTAGAAAAAAGGGTATGCCTTAGGCTTAATGAAAATTTGTTTTGCCTTTGTCCTAAATTAGATATATGATTATCTCAAATATATCTTTTATACTAATTTTCCTGTTGATCAAAATTGTTTTGATTAACATTCCTGAATCCCATCTGAATTATATCGGATGGTGGCAGAAGTCACTGACAAGGTGTGACTTTCTATTGGTTGTTTTCCCTGCAGTTTGTCAGAGACCTACGAGCAGAAACGTCAGGAGCACATCTCCACTCTCCAGAAGAAGGAGGACGAAATGAGACAGACCTTCGTGATCCGAGTCAAGGAGAAGGAATCAGAACTGAAAGAGGCCGAGAAAGAGGTACGTAAACCCTTACCTCCCTTTTCAAATCTGTGAAACGATTTAGGTGATAAACATAAGTAAATAGTGATTAACTGTGAAATGCAAAAGATCTTGAATGGAGAAATATGTATAAAATTGTTGAAAACCAATGGATTCCTCCCCTGAGCTGCCTCAGCAACAAAATTGTTTCCAGGGCATGGGGAGTGTAAGAACCCCTGTGCTGTCTGCCACCCACTCGGGGTTTGTCTACAGCTTAAGGCTAAGGCAAGAAACAGACCGCCAACCATTTAATAACATTACTCCTTATTTCACTAGAAATTTTAACATTACCTCCCGTTTTGAAATTGGTACTCAGTCTCTTTGATATCTATCTATCTATCTCTATCCTCATTACCGGCTTCGTTGGCGCACTTGGTTGAGCGTCTGCTTTGTAACCGGGAGGTGGCGGGTTTGATTCCCATACTGCGACATACCTAAAATCGTTTTTTTAGCAGCTGCCCGCCTGGCGCATGGCATTTTGGAAACATTGTTAAGACTGGTTGACCTTGTGTCAGTATAATATGACTGGGTGAGATATTTGTGTGAGTCCTCTGTTTATCTCTGTGTGGCAGCACATTAACATGTCCAAAGTCCTCCGCCGGTGATGTGACCTAAACTGTGTAAAAGCAGGCGTTAAACCATAACCTTTAAACGTTTTTCCTATCCTCATTGTCTGTTAATTCCGTTCTTGTTTTCCAGCTGCACAACCGTTTTGATGCGTTGAAGAAGCAGCACGCGGACGAGAAGAAGAAGCTGGAGGACAGCAAGAAGCGTCTGGACGACGAGATGAACCTGTTCAGCCAGCAGAAGGCGCAGGTCCAAGCCCACACCTCCACCATGGGCAAGAAGAAGAAATAGAGAGATGTCTGTCCGTCTGTCTGTCTGTATCTCTCTCTCACTCGGTGGCGTCCCAGAGATCTGATGGCGTCAGCACCAGCGATGAATCGGGACGTAGACGTTTTAACTTAACCGCAATCATTATTATCCATTATCCATTCATATCCCACCATCTGTTGTTGTTAATTAAATGACATTATTACCTAGGAGTTTGATTTGTGTAAAAATGGTATTTGGATGGAAGTGTTTATCTGTTTTTTTGCTTTGGGATGAGTTCACCATGTCTTCCAATGAATGAGTTTCAGTTTTATTTGTGTTGTGGAGCTTTGAAGATGGCGGGGAAATGGGGAACTGTCTTGATCATATCCTGTGAGGTGGGGTGGGGTGGGGTCTAGATACATAGATAAATACTGGATTGTTCTGAATCTTGATTGGTTACTTATCCAGTTTGATAGTACACTTCTTCCCGTCATTGATTTCATTTCAATTTTGTCTTTCGATGATCAGATCCTCCATTGTAGAAAGTGAGTGGTATAGAATAGCACAGTGCTAGAAAAGCTGCCAAGCCTTTTAGAGAAGGAGACATAGCACGAGAGAGGTGTGTTGGCCGCCGGTGGTATTTTTAACTCAGTAGGTCAACATGCTAGCTCCTGTTGGTGGCCGGGCTGTGTTGTCACGGCTGGCAAGCGGGGGGGGGGAATGAGGTTTGAATCCATCCAGTATGTCCTAGTTTTTTCATCTCTATGGAGGCTTTTGCATGGTTCCGCCGGCACTGTCTATGCTCTCCACCACTCATTTTCTAAATAAACTCTACCAATGGCTACTCCATTTCAACAGCTTCAGTTACTCCAGTATAAAATTTGTTTTTCCATCAACCAGTACAGATCGGAGCTGTTTCCTTCTTACTGTCTTTTGACTAAATTTACACCTAACTTTCAACAAAGGTAGTATGTCTCGATAGACTTTCATTAGTGATTTTCATTGGGTTTTTATTCTAATGCTTGTTGTCACATACATAAAATGTATACCTGACTTCATTTCACAGCAAGGAGCCGTACACTTTATATATAATGTTTCTGTGCTGTCCGACGCCAAAGTGCTGTTTCCTTAGACCTCAAACGATGATGACACATGCATGTGTTGTTTCTGGTTTTGACTCAAAAGGTTACATCGGGAGATTGGCCTAGAATGTTTTTGTAAAATATGTTCCCCTGAAATGAGAGCTTTAATTGTTGATGCATTCTTTGTATAGTTCAGTCGGTAAAAATCATCCAAAACGCACTTTTCAGCTCCTGTAAGATGTGTTGTCTGTAAGAATCTCCGTCGTAATCCATACAGCTGATATTGCCACAGGTATCGTACTCCAGTACACCTCTAGGACATGTTAATCATTACATTAAGTAATAAAGCATTTCATGAACTAGGTCATTGTCATATTGAATGGGGTTTTATTTTTAATCATTGACCGTCTATAACTGATATTATCACTAACCAATGGAATGTGGATGCAATCACAGGGGAGCCACGAGTCATGTTAATACTGAGACAGGGTTTGGGTGCAGGGGTTTTGTAAAATAACGAGACGTCACAATGTGTCCCCCTTTATGTGTTTGTTGCTGTGTCAAGCATGAATGAAATCTCTAGTCTTACACGGGACCACTATACACACTCCACCACTCGACTACACGCGGCTAGACTACACGCGGCTCTACCACTGTGCCGCGTTATGATGTCGCTGAAGGAATCTTGTGTAGAGAGATGAATTCAGTCGAATGAAATTGAAACTTTACAGATTTGAGTTCATCATTCATGATTTATTTCTCTATTCAAAATTTTGTTGAGTGAAATTAATAGTGCTTAGTATTACATTGAAATCCTGACTCGGCACCAAATTGATTTATACGTTGAATAGACATTTGTTTTTCTGCTTGGAGATATTTTATCATGATTTGTTCATACTTCTCTGCATCTAGATTGTTTTGCTTTTAACAGGTTTTATGTTTGTTCTCAGATTAGGAAAAGGCTTGCGTTCATAGAATTCTTTGCAGCACTACGTATGTACGTCTCGACTCCTCGATGCATTTAGAGGTTTTTGTTTATATCCACCTCTCCACATGTTCAGTTACATGTTGTTTTAAAGGAATTTTGAAAATCAAAATTATGGTTTTGCTGTCCCTTACTATTGCTATATTAATCAACCATTTTACATTAATCGTGTATACATGTTTGTGCAATACTCATCTGTATCCAGCGTATTGTATTATCAACAGGTTGTTCAAACTTTTGGTTATACCCCATATGCTTTTGTTGGGTTTGTTTTTTTTCCTCATAAGTTTCGTACTCTAAATAGATAGAAAGGGAAAAAAAATTCAATTTTTTTTTCTCTTAAGTTTCGTACTCTAAATAGATAGAAATAAAAAAAATTCTATATAATTTTTTTATATTTTTTTGCCTGTAATTGTGTATTTTCCTCTAAGTCATCTGTTTTAAAATATTTTTTTTTTCTTTTCAACACCAGACAAATAATTTGTCAAACCGTTTAGCTTCACATTTGTGAAATAATGAAATTACACATTTTCTGTTTTTAAAGTGGATAGTGGGCTGACTGACAGATTTAATTTTGTGTGTGATCTTCTTCGTTCTTCTCATCGGTAAGAATTTATTTAAGAATTTGAACTTTTACTGAGTGGTAAAATGAAGAGGAAATGGTTTTAGATTGGAACCAGAGAGCTTGAAGCTGAAGGCCACAACTGGTCGTTTCTGACAATATCCTACGCAGTGTTGCCCTTCTTTTGGTTGTTTGTGTCTTGTCATTCAGTGTAATCGCTTGTTATTACTGATGGTTTTTATGTTTTTACTTTTAATGTAATATTATGCATGTCCTCAATAATTAAAATAACATTGTAACTTTGTATTTATTATGTTTTTGTTCCTTTTTTTGTTCTTTCCTCTTTCATTTTATGTTTTTCTCATTTAATAACTCTGGACAAGTTTGTGCCAAGTGGCACTGCGACCAAAAGCTGAGAATGGTGAAGACATCAGTTTGCATTTGGTGCTCTTTTCTAACACACTAGACTCTATCCAACGTGGAGCTCTTTCATTTCTCTTTGCTTTGTCATTGTGTTTGTTCTATCTGTAACTTCTTGTGACGGTGTTGGACAAAGACCTTTCGGAAACGTGGTTGTTTTGTCTCATAACTCATAAGACGCAAAGGGGGCCCAGTGGTCATGGCTCTGGCACTGAACCTAAACGGCCTGGGTTCAAATCCACCTGAGGACAAAAATCACTTTGTGATTCTTATTACTAAAATTCTGAGGAAAAAACCTGTCTGCCAGTCCCCTGATGCCTGCCACACCGAAAGGTGGGATGTAGAGCCTAGTCGTATACGAGATGAGACGAGACGAGACGGATGATAAACTCAGAGGTCCCGTGCGCAACGTTAAAGAACTCTTGGCAGTTGGAAATTGAAAAGAGTAGGCTACAAGGCCGAAGGCGGGTGTCCGGGCAAAATTGAAATCCTATCTATATCACCAAAATGTCACAGTGGGCTGATCACCTGCTCGGCCTAAACTGATGGCATGATCCAGAGAAAATTCTGTCTCAAGGAAAGTGGGTCCTACACTGTAATGATAGAAAGATACTGGATAATGAAATGAAACGAAATAGCTGTCTTGTCTCATTTTGGATTTTTCTGGAAGCCATACTACACTTTTTTTGTGGTATCATATCAATATGTACTCGAATACCTCTCCCTGAGATGTTTTAGTAACACTGAGCCAACCAGGGCAAGAAATCTGCAACCCCACATGATCCAGAATATTCGAACCCAAACAAACCAAAGGAAAACAGTCTCTGGGAAACATTATGACTGGTTGGCCCAGTGCCAGTATTCTTGACTGGGTGAGATATTCGAATGAGACATGAGACGTCCCTCTAGAGAGACCCACCTTTGATGTAATCCACCAAGTCATTCCGAAACCTAAACCGGCGCGAATCGCTATCACTCACACACATAAACACTTGCACATACACACACTCACACGCATCACCCCCCCCACACACACACACACACACACACACACAATGAAATGGTCCAACTTGTTTGATAAAAGTAAAATAGGGTGATCTTTATTTCATTGACACAAATGTACAGGTGAATTGTTGTCAGGTTTCGAGCTTGAATAAATCTAAAAGAGAAGAAGTAGTGGGGGGGGGGGGGAGGAGGACGTCGGGATGATGGACCAGCAAGAGGGAAGTTTGAATCTAAGACCAGATACTTGCGATTTTAAATAATATCATTTTTCCTTACAGCTAAACTTACAAGTACATACAACACTTTGGCCACAAATTTCTTGGAATTTTGAATGGAAGAAGGGATTAATTTCCAAATTTGAAAAAAAAAATATGCTTGTTTTCCAAGACCAGGATGTTTCTATACTCTAGGTATGTCGGTGTGTGTGGTGTTGGGTGGTGGAGG
>JAUEKY010087058.1:0-10684 GCA_031833965.1 Scyllaea pelagica
TCTCTCTCTCTCTCTCTCTCTCTTTCTCTCTCTCTCTCTCTCTCTCTCTCTCTCTCTCTCTATCTCTCTCTCTCTCTATCTCTCTCTCTCTCTTGTGTATTTATTGCTTCTGGATATTGTGTATGTTTGTTGTAATGATTGAGGTAGTCAGAGGTAGTCAAGAAAGCCTTGATGTCACTTGATACCAGTGACCCCCATCATCACACATCCCTGCTATCACCACCACCATCATCCCCACCATCATCCCCACCATCATCCCTCCACCCCCATGGCACCTATCATTCCCTTGATTTTGTGTTTGTCCGATCCCCAGGTCCTTTGGTGGGGGCCATGTGTTTCCGGTACGGCCTGAGGAAGGTGACCATAGCAGGCAGCCTGATAGCCATGTCGGGATTTGTCCTCAGCTCCTTCTCTACCAGCCTGGAAATGCTCATCTTCACCTACGGCATCATCGGAGGTACGCCACAAGGGGGACTCGTGTTACAAAAATTTGCAAGATTTCAAACCCTCAAAAAAAAAAAAAAAAAGAAGAAATCATAATAATATTCCATATCCACATTCTGTTTCCACATTCTGTTTGATATGCATGTGCAAAATCAAATGCCTGAAAACTAGTGTGTTGATATATCGTTCAGTATTTTGAGGTTTTGAAAAATACCTCATCTCTCTCTTAAAGCCACACTACTGTTTCTATCTTATCTAGACAACAAAGCTGCTGAAATTCCACTGAACAGCAGATTTTCTCTGTGGCAATTGAGTCATTTTTTAAAAATACAGATATCCTCAAATGGTAATAACTTTTCACAGACATAAGATCTTTTTTTTTTTTTTTTTGGTAATTTGTGTCCAAACTTTTACTTTTACTTTTACATATGGTTTGTCTTTTCAGGTGTGGGAATGGGAATGATGTACCTGCCCTCCATCGTGTGTGTGAGCTACTGGTTTGACAAGAAGCTGGCGGTGGCTACGGGCATTGCAGTGTGTGGGTCTGGTCTGGGTCAGTACACCTTCCAGCCGCTGGAACAGTACTTGGTGAACGAGTACCAGTGGCAGGGGAAGCACATCATCACAGGGGCCATCCTCCTGCACGGTGTAGTCTGTGGCGCCCTCTTTCGGCTGCCGGACCAGTGGTACCAACACCGGCAGCGCAAACGATGCAAGCCGCGCGTGGAGATAGAGCGCGGCATCATCATGAAGGCTCTGATTGAGGACAAGAAACGGCAACGGACGACATCGGACGGCTCCCTGGACAACTGCGTCATCACCACCCAGAACCGCCTGATCAAACTTGAGCCGTCCTTATTCAACAACAACAAAAACCAGGCGTTGAGGAAGATGCTGCGTCAGCTGGGCTACAGCATCCAGAGCCTGGCCGTCTCCAAGAGCAGTCTGCAGCCGGGGAACCAACGCGTCCTGATGGAGGCGCTGCAACAAACCAAAATTGACCAGGACAACCACTCGGTCACCTCCAAAACAAATTCGCCGCAGTTCTTGGTGCCCATGGCCCAGTTCCAGAAACGGAACTCGTCCCCAGATTTGAACAATGCTTGCGCAGACCAGCAGCCCAGCAATGGTCATGTGGTGCGTTCTAATTCTGTCAAATCCAACGGTGCTGCTGCCGTCGCCGTCGGGGATGTCGGTTGCAGCGGGCCGGTGATGTCCATCGGAGTGCATTCACATGGAACTAACTCCCCTGTTAAACAGTTCCCTAAGACCAAAAGCTGTGATGCGCTTGCTCAGCTGCAATACAATATGATTAAAAAAATTGTCACCGATCGAGTGCGTTCCAATTCGGAGTGTGTCACCACCCATTCGTCGGCCGCGCTCCCGTCTGCTCAGATGATTCCCCTGGAATCGTCTCCCACCATGCCGGTGGGCAGCCTTGACATCAGCATTCAGGAGATTCCGCCGGGTTCAGAGGCAGTGGGTAGCTGCTACACCTCCAACACATCGGTGGCCACGGACCTGGCCAGCCAGTGCACACGTGAGTACGTGCCCAACTCGTCCCAGAACATGTTTGCCACCACCTGCATGATCAGCAGGCAGCAGCTGGAGGCTAGCATTCGGGAGCTGCAGAAACAGGAAGCTCGGGACAAGTCACTGCTCTGGAGGTGGTGGCGCACCATCGTCGAGATGTTTGACCTGACTCTGTTGTGCCGACCCATTTTCTCCCTTTTCTTGGTGTCCAGTCTGTTCACACTATTGGGTGAGTGGCCATCTGCCCTCTGTTTTGTTGTGTCATTGGTGCTTAAATAAGAAAGCAAATTTCTAACATATGAATGAAGTATATGATATCATACCTATTAATTTGACTATGCTTTACGTAGTTTTCTCCATTTTTTAAATCTTTAGTAGGTAGCAATTGTGTAGAGAGTAACCGCAGAAAAAATACAAAAAAAAACACAAGAGATCTAAGAATATGGTTAAGATGGGCAAGAAGTTCTAAAAAAAAAAAAGATGAGTTTGTTAAAAAAGGCAGAAAGGAAATATGAGAATGAAAAGAAGAAGACAAGATAAGAGGTGGTCAGAGTGGGAGAGGAAGGGATACAATTGCAGAGATAACATTAACAACACCAACTTTTGGAGCTCATTGATTCTTTTTTTGTTTCAGCCTTTTATGTCCCATACTTCTATACACCGAACCTCGGTATGGACATGGGCATGCAGCCTCTCGACGCCAACTTCCTGTTGTCGATTTTGTCCATCACGTCCACCATTGGCCGTTTGATTGTCGGTTGGCTGGGAGACAGGCCGTGGATCAACGTGTTGTACCTGAACAATGGAGCACTGTTGTGTACAGGACTGTGTACGATTATTCTGCCGTTCTCCACCTCACCCAAGATGCTCTGTGTTTTCATGGCCATCCTTGGCTTCTGTCTGGGTAAGTGGCTGCTCGCTTTCTTTTACTTTTGCAAATGAAGGGGGGGGGGGGGGGAAACTGATGTGTTGTCAAGGATTTGCAGCTTTCTGTAACAATTTTCGTGGACTGTGGTGTATCGTTAGAAATATGAACAATCAAAGCATTTTATGATCATTTCCCAACAATTGACCTTGACACTAGCAAAGAAGCAATACAGCATTTGTCCAATTCGACTGATCAACCTTCTTTTTTAACTGAGATCAATTATTGACCGTGTCTCCTTTTCGTTAAAATAAAGGCAATATTTGTTTTAAAAAGTAAATATGTTTTCTTTTTCATTGAATGAAAATGGATAGACTAACATTGTATCGATGACATTCATTGCTTTAAGTGGAAGTAATGAGAGTGTTCCATACTTGATTATTATTAATTTGAATATCTGATTTATTTATCATAATTCATCACTTTTTTTTTTCTTTATTTTGGCTTGAAATTTAAATTTTTTTGTATATTTCATGCTTTTCTACTTCTCTTCCAAATTCATCATTTTATGTTGTCTACTTTTAACAATGTAAAAGGCATTGAGTTCATTTTGTTACAGAAATACCACGTGTCGTCATTATCACTATGGATTGATTTCCCTATTCTCTCCCCAGCCGTGTTTGTGGCCCTGCGCTCGGTGCTATTGGTCAAGTTCCTTGGAGTGGAGCAGATCCCCAAGTCATTCGGCCTGTTCTGTCTGGTGCAGGGCATCGCTGCCTTCGCTGGGAGTCCCTGTGCAGGTTAGTCCTGGGTTTCAGATACATAGAATAATAGGAAAAGAGCCTGTTGAGATTACCAGCCCCCGCGTGGCTCATTGCTAGAGCATTACTTTTAACGCAGTTTGTCCAGAGTTTGAGATACATGTCATAGCAGGGAATTAACCTCTGTGTAATCATTAAACACCAACGGCTCAATGACAGTGTCTCCCGTAATCCCATGCTGTGACTTACCTAAGTCGTAAAATTCAGAATTTTAGCAGTGGCCTGCATAGCATTGAGCATTATGGGAACAGTCCTAAAACTGGTTGTCCCTGTGTCAGTATAATATGACTGGTTGAGACTTTTGTGTTGTGTCTCCTCCATTTAACTCTAGTGAGGCAGCACGTTAACTTGATATGACCTATTGATATTAAGTGCTAAAGCAGGGTTATAAACCTCAACCTTAAAACAGTCATACCAGTCTTTGCCTGGGTTTCTGATATGCTGGCAAGTCTGTAAAGAACTTTTCCCAAAGACTCATGTTTGCTCAGTTCAAAATTCAGACCAGACTGCAAAGCTGTACAAGCACTGGAAGTAGTTGGTGGGGGACTGGTGTAGACGGCTTTGATTTTAAAGTTCATATTAAAGCTGGTTCCAATTTCATATACTATTATACTGTAACTGTAATGTTTATTTCGTGTGTTTACACCTCCCCAGGAAAGCTGTCGGATGTTGTGGGGTCGTTTGATGTGACCTTCATGGTGGCAGGTCTGTTCACCATCATCTCGGGAGTGATCCTGTTCCCGCTGGGCTACTTGAAGCGTCGGGAGGAGAGACTGGAGGCGCTGCGACAGGAGGAGGAGGATGCGGAAGTTGACTCACAACTGATGGATTCTGCTGCGGCTGCTGCGTCACCCATACATTACGTTGCCTAGGTGAGGCCCAAATTCACTTTGGACATGTGATTAACATGATTTTAATTGTTACTGTCGTTATTGTTGTTATCATTTTTATTATTACTTTCACCTTTATTATATTTTTTTTTAAATTATTTTCATCGTCTTCTTCTTCTTATAATTATTATTATTATCATTTTTGTTATCATTATTATTATTATTATTATTATTATCATTATTATTATTATCATTATTATCATTTTTTAATATTGTGATTGTTATTATTTCTATTGATATGATTAGTCTTATTGTCAATTTTTTAAATAAGATCTTTTTTTTTCCAATAGCCAATTTATTATTGGTTATACTAACATCAAAGTATAATCTTCACATCATTGTAATAATACTTCTAATACATATCCATATACAACAAACAACCTGCTTACGAGTGACGAGCCATTTCGTTCGTTGTTTCACCTAAATTGTTTATGTGTACATAAACAAACTGCAGTAGTGTGGTTTGCTTTAGATTTAACACTTTTTTTTCCACGTTCTCATTTCAGGTCTGGCCTTTGTCCGATGTTGATTTGGCCTTGATACAATTACAAATACAACCTTTGATGATGCTTGTGTTGTGGATTGGAATGGCTGAATTGCTGAATTGAAAAGAAAAATACAACCAACATCAGCCAGTTCAAGACGTAACACTACAACCGAGGAAGCTCTAATAACTCCTGCACCATTTCGTTTATGGCACATGATTCAAACTGTTGCCTTCCAGTGGATTTTCCATATGACGAGGTTATCCTTTTAACATGCGTTGCATATTTTGCACAAGACTTGTTGCCTGTAATGGAGTTTTATTCTTTTTTCAATTCGTCAGAGTTGTTTTGTTTCTCTCTTGGATATATTTCTTTCAATTTGAGACTCCTGCGTTGCCGTCAAAGGCGGGAAGGAAGTGCCCTCTAGTGTTGCTTGCAGGGAATTGGACATATTCACCAGCAATTGCTATTTTCTAACCAGCTGTTTCATTGCATAGACTTGAGAGACAAGTCTCAAAGCCGGACAAAGAGCATCTCATCAATCACACATTGTCTAAACCAGAACAGAAAAGAAAAGGAATTGAAAATTGGCTCGAGAATTTTTTTTCTTGAAAAAGAAAAAGATATTTCAAAATTATTAAATAATATTTATGAGTTTACTTCAGCTTTTTGAAAAAAAATGAAAATTGCTTTTTTATTTGAAAGTGTAAGAAAATGTGCACTTTGATGAATTCTTTTTTTTTTTTTTTTTTTTTAAAATTAACCCACTACTTGATACAAGTATTGTACTGTCTTGCTGTTATAAGAAGAGTTTGTGACCTTGGCCAAGGCGAGGGGAGAGGCCAGACGTATGAATTGGAAGTCAAATAGGCCCCATGAGCCTTCCCTGTTGTTCTTTCTTTCTTTCTCTCTATCTCTTTCATGTTCTGGAAAAGAGCAAACACACCTACCTCAACTTTGTTGCTATGGATGAAATTTGGAAATTGGAATATCATGTTAACATTTTCTCTCTTTCTGCACTTGTTGGCTTTGCTTCAATGCAACTAGGGACACAATTTCTTGGCCTTTTCTTCAACTCTATTCTGATGCTTGTATTTCCATGTTAGGGACTTTAGTAGAATCAGGGATCAAGCTATGAAATTATTTTGTTTTACTTGAAATTTGTGTAATTTGCATTGGATGAAAAAGTAATAAGGCATTTGGGAAGGGGTCATTTTTGGTGACCAGAAAAGAGTATATCAGATAGTTTCTCTATTTTATAAGTTCTTCTTTACTTTCTCATGCATATTTTATCCTATCACGACACGAAAATCAAAGTTTGTGTTTGCTTCTTAGTAGGAATCTGGGAATATTTTTTTTTAAAGAGGATTGTGCCTGAAACATGATTGTTATTAATTTTCATAGACAAGGATTTTTAGAAAGTCTGGGTTGGATTGTAATGACATGTACAAGGCAAGCAATAGTGATGGTATTTGGTAAACAACTTGGGATCATCTACTTCTCTCACAGCCCTTTGCTGTTGGGTGTCCGCTAGAACAAGCTTATATTTCGTATAATATATAAAGGTTGCGCTCCTTTTGACCTGAATATTTAGTGTTGTTTACCTTATAATCAGGAAGGCAAACATGAAATGTAATTTGAGATCATTTTACGATTGGTAGATAGAATATCGCCTGGCTTCTTAGCTTTGCCTTTGTATTGGTTTTGATATCTTTTTGCCTGCCAGAAGCAGACTTGTCAACTGTCACAGATCACAGATTTGTTTGGGACGTCCAAAAGTTTACTCTCATTGATAATTACACCCACCCGCCGATGTTACACAAACTAATATCAATGGTTTATCAAAACTCTGGGTAGAGAGATAAAACCTGGTATTTTTAACACAACCAATCAGCAGTCAGGGATTTTGGCTTGCTCTCCACCAACTTTACAAGTTGAAATTATCCTCTATTGTCTCCCCCGTCGGCAGACGTTTATACAAATAACCCTTTGACTGCACAGCAGCTCAATTTTCCTAATAAAGTTTTCTGTCTGAGAAGAAGTTGGCAAGTCTGCAGCTGACTTGGTTATTTTTTCTGGTGACGTCACTGTGTCTTCAGGCCCTCTGTTCTCCGACAAAGATGACTTGGATGGTTTTGGAGCGAGGTTCTATTCTTGCCTCAGCAGATTACTGGTGTTTGCAGCATTTTGTTGTCCTTTCTTGGAATGGAATACTTTTGGTTTTGTAGATGTGTAGCCGTGGGCATCCTTTGATCCAGTGGTAGTTGATGACAGTATTGGATGGTGATGTGATGGAAATAAGAAAAATCGTCAAGATAATTTAAATGACAATGACAGTGTTGATGATGGTGATGACGATGAGAAATTAAACGATAGATCATACGTTTTTCAAGCAACTTGGGGCTCAGGGGGAAATTCTGAGTGTTGATGGCATTCCCTGAACTCTGAACCGTGGTGTCCTAATTGAAGACCACATAGTGTGTTGTTGCTGTCTCAATCAACACATCAAGAGGAAGGAGGTGGTGTCGTGTGTTTTGATGGAGAGAATGAAAGCTTACTGACGATGATACTTTAAAATGGCACTTGCTGATTGGATGCCTAAGCTGTTGCAATTGCAGCAGCTGGCAAATCGTTACGGCTGCAATGCTGACGGCGCTAAAGAATACATTCATAAATTAACAGCACTTTTGATTATGTTTTAAATACTGTCTATATCTAGATGCTAATTATTATAATCCAATGATTTATTGCAATGACTATTCTTCATATTTTGTCATATTAATTTTGTTGGGTTGCGAGTGGCTTTTTTGTTTTGTTTTGTTTTCAATAGCGATTTTTTTTGTTGTTGTTGCACAGAAAAAGATGGTTGCTTGATTTAACCACTGAAATTGGTGTCATTTGCGTCAGGAAAAGAGGCTACATATTGTTTCCTTGTATCTGCAATGTGGGAAGTATAATGTATATCAGTATTTGTTGTGTGACCAATCATAGCTTGTGGTTTGGATCCAGTAGGGTGGACAGAAGTCACGGAAGCAGAGGCAGGTGTGACAGGATGCAGAAGTTTCCCATAAGGCCATTGGTCTTGCAGGATGTGGATAGACAAAGTTGTTTGCTTCCTTTATGTCCAGAAGGAAGTGGAGGGATGTGCTGGCCAATGTTAAATCTCAGAGATGAGTATAACAAACAGAACAGGTGGGAAGGGTCTACCTTGCTGGCTTTGCTTGTACATGTTCATGCTGTGTTGGATGTTAATGTTGACGTCGTCCATAGTCCATAGGGATTTGAGAGGTTTTCTGTTTGTGTGTGTGTGAGAGAGAGAGAGAGAGAGAGAGAGAGAGAGAGAGAGCATGCCTGGTAATATAGAGTGCACTGTTAGTTATGTATGGACGTTTATTTTGTAAATTGTACGGGTGCTTTTTGTTATTTGTATGCAAGCTCTACTTTTACTTTTGTATTTTGTCTCTCTATCATTTTTATGATGTACAAGACTGGCTTTTTCATCTATTGACTACTCAGGACTTCCTCCCTGCCTTAATTCTTGTTGTCTCTCCAGCAATAGAAGTTGGTTGTAAGAGACAATGGACGAGCCAACGGCCGGGCTGCACAAGCATTTTGTCTTGTGCGTTATCGCCCTGTTTAAATGCTCCTTTCCATTCTTCCTGATTCTCTTTGTTTCTGTTGTCCAGTCCTCAAGATTTTTGATTGCTCAAACTGGGGTTGATTTTGACATTGTCCAAACTGTAGCTCTCTCCTATAGTTTGGATTTTTGACTCAACGCAACCTTTGTCAATAGATTTCACGCTTTGCCGTAGTAGTTATCGTAGGGCATAGGGATATCAGGTAGATTTGTAAAAAGACTTGTCGTTCTGTTGCTGTCGTGACTTTGTAGAACGATCCATCCTTGTAGTTGGCTTGCGGCAGATATTGAGTGCGTATTTTCTGTTCAGAAAAAAGACGTTCACTCAGAATGTTGGCTACGGGTTGAAAAGTGCAAATGGAATTTTCAAGTCCTGTTTGGAATGTAAAAGATATAGATTAAGTTTATATTTTGTATAACTATAGTAGACAAGTTATTATCTGAAACAGGATTTGTTTTTGCCTTTCGTCCAGTAATTTGGATCTTGACTTTACTTATTTTGAGTGACGTGACGTAACTGAGTACCTTTATTAGGTCAGCGCTTCCTTTCATCATATGTGAGCCTGCAAGTGGATGCCAGTGGCAAAGTAGATTCCCCTATCAGTCAAAAAGTTGTTCAGTTTAAGTCAGGCCGTTTGGAGGAGGAGGAGAGTGGGTTGGTGTTGTCTCCGCTGTAAATTGTGGCATTGCTTTCGTTGCTTGCCCGTGAAGCGTGACAAGTGGACAGAAATAGGGGTCGGAGGACCGGTGGCGGCTTTCATAGACTTGGCGCCGGCTTGCCAGAACCGCGACAGGGACACAGTCGTGTACTATACTTTTTTTGACTTGAGAAATGGCAATTTTGTGTTTCAAGATAAAACATATAAATGATATCAATTTGTTTGTGCCGTGGATTAATGATACAAAATACACCGTGTTTATTTTTCAAGCTGCTTTGATTACGCTACAGAACATGCCCCGTTCATATTCTAGCCGTGGTCATCCTCAATGGTGGATTGGTCAGCTTCTTGAACAAAACAATTTCATGTAAACCTTTTGATTTCATGAGCCATTGCTAGATACATTTGTCAAAATTGTTGAACTAAAGTTGATGTATTTTGATATTTTCAAATTTTCTGTTCAGAAAATGAAATTACAGCACTGGTATTCTTTTGTCTCTCCTTTTTTTCCCATTCTTTTTTTTTTCAGCTCCTCTTGTTTTTTTTTGTTTTTTTCGTTGGCTTGAGTCATTTCTGTATTTATTTTCTCTCGCTATGAAAATTGTCTTATTCATTTTTACAGTAGGAAATGTTTCCTTGATAATCTTGACTTTTTTTTTCCATTGCATTTAACTTCAAATCGCATTTTTTGTCAAAGGCCCTACTTTTACTCAATTACAATAATGTGAATTTACCTTTTTTTCTTTAAATTCCTTCTAGAGAGGTGAAATTTAAATTTGAATTTGAGAAGCGATGTTTTCACTTGCCGTTTGGCTAAATTATGTGGTTTGAATTAAAATAGACTCTGAGTTTATGTCTCATACTCACCCACAATGTGGCTCTACTTTTTTTTTTGCCAGACGGCTTTTATATATCTTGTTGAAAATAGAATATTATTGTCTTTAACAATGTTTGATGTACAGGTTTTATGGTGGAGCAATTGAATTCTATTCTTTGTTTGAGTCAATTGTATATACATTTAGTGTGAATAAAAGTTAGAGGAGAGAGAGTGTGTGTGTGAGGTGGATTTGACTTGGTACTCCCCGTTTCATATATGTTTCTCTTACGGGGAGTTGTTGGCCGTGCGAAGGGAAAGTACTTATGCATTATGGGAAAGGAAAAAGGTTGGAGTAGGGTCTAGTTAGGATGGCGTAGGAAGGCGGAAAGTTCTGCAGCTCGTAGCCACATCACCTTGATGTAGTTCCTCTGGTCTGAGATTTTAATTTTGTTGTGTGTGTGTGTGTGTGTGTGTATATATATATATATATATATATATATATATATATATAAAAACACAAACAAAACACACAC